>BMAT01010155.1:14970-52219 GCA_019649035.1 Elysia marginata | reverse complement strand
ACTACTGCTACTACTACTACTATATTATGGTTATTTTTATTATTAATTATAATCATTATGGCCATTATTATTATTTTTTTTAATATTATAATATATTTGTATTATTAATACACTCAATATTATTATTGACATCATTTTTACACTGCAGTCTTTAAACGTTCAATATCAGTATTAAGAAGAAAAAAAAAACAAAAAAATAGCTGAAAGAATTCTTGGAATACGAGCCAAGACTGAAGCAACTTACCTAAACTGCTAATAATAATCTTAATCATTCTTCACAGAGAAAAAAACCCAAGTGAGATCCAACAAATCAGTTTTGTTTACGAATCAAAGGCCTTGCTCTAAGCCCTTGTCATGCCGACTCTAAATGCCTGTGCGCATTCTAGCGATCCCTCTAAACCAGCCCTCAACAGACCGACTTGGTGGGTGGGAAACCTAGCATGTCAGTTCCGATAGAGCAGCCATGATTAATGAGCCGTTATGTGTGAGAGCGGGGTGCCTAACCACAAGAGATATTACAAAATAGGCTAGAATAGTGGTCGCCCCTTAGCTTGGGTTAGACTTTCGACAGTCTTGCTTTGTATACGCCTTCATCTCTTACATTTCATAACTATTTCGTTATTTAATTTTAATTTCTTCCAGACTCTAGATGTCTGTTTTACTCTATCATTAATGTGACAATATTCCACCCGTGTCTTATTAATTATATAACCTTTTCTTTAAAATGAGAAATAATATGAAATATTAATATGTTCTCTAACCACAGCCAATCATAGTAAAAAATGGAAGTAAACAGGTTTATGAGTTAACGTAGCAGCTTTTTTAATTCTCCAGCGTATTAGGCCTGTTTAGCTTAAATCTAAACAATTTATTTCCCCTTAAATAATGCCTACTTTCTATCGATACAATTGGGTTTGGGACACTGATCTTGACCCGATTAAATCTATGCTTAAGAATTTTGTAATAAGTAATAAAAATCCAATCTGATATGTACAAATTAAACTAGAACTAACATTTCTGATCAACTGATGCCGGAAAGAAATCAGACAGACAGAGAGACAGGCAGATAGACAAAGAACAAAAGACAGACAGTAAGATGTGAACAGATTAGGAGATACATAGACATTGACAGACAAACAGACAGATAGACAGGCAGGAGGACACATAGACAAATACCAAATAACAGACAGTAAAATGTGAACAGGTTAGGAGATACATAGACATTAATAGACAGACTGACAGACATGAAGACAAAGACAAATACCAAGAAGACTAACAATAGGACATGAACAGATTAGGAGACACTCAAACGAGAGTCAAGACAAATATACACGGAAAACTGGCATTCAGGCTTGAACTAACTAGAAGATACACGGACTTTGACAGACAGACGCGAGAAGTAAATTTGGGAGAGAGGGGGAATTGGAAAACCCCAGGGTTTTATACAAAACACATTTTCTTTCTTTCTATCATTTTATTTTTGCTTTGTTTCCATTTGAGTAATTATTCACTATTATTGTGTCTTTCTTTTTAAAATACAGTAAAAAAATATCTCTTTTTTCTCGGCATGTAAAAAAAAATCAAGTTTTATATAATTATAATAAAGGAAGTGTCACGCGATACTTTAACAATAGCTCAATTGATTTTGGGGCCGGTGGGTTCAATATTAACAAAGACAAATTTGAGAAGCAGTCATGTATAGGATATGACCTACTAGAAGGGTAGGACTTACTAGAAACAGTAGAACACTATAACTGCGAGCGAAAGATGAAAAAAGAATCGGACATGAAATGACATTGTTATATACAGAACTTAAGACGAATCCATTACTTTTTTAATTCAGGAAGAAAAGATATTGAGGAAAGGAGCGACATTAATTTAAGGAGAATTAGGCAAAACCTAGAAACGATACAGCAAGTTATAAAACAAGGTGTTCTAGTCTTAATAAAAAAAAGTTTATAAGATTGATGGATGAATTAGTGGATGGATGAATGAGTTCGCAATTCGGAGGTTTCTAATTGAATTGTAACAAAGAGTTTGGACAATCATTCAGTATTCTGACAAATTTATAAAATCACAAACTTAAATGAATGACTCTCTAAAAAGGGGAAAAGAAACGTGACAAAAATAGCACTAGGCCTATATTTCTTATCGCTGTTTAATTGCTTTAAATTTTATTGAATCTAAACGCCCATAAAAAGAGAAATGCATAAAGCCGATAGTTCATGTCTTCTGTTTATTTTTAGAGCTGATTAATATATATTTAAGATAAGCAAATAGATAATTTTAAAAACTTACCTTTTCCAGGTTCTTCTTCACTTTAAACCTTTTTTATTTCCATTTCCAACCATTTATAGCCTCGCAAGCACTAGATTTCTTAAGCTTGGTATTTCATTTTCCACTCACTCAAGAGGGAGTTAATAAGAATAATGCCATCTGAACAGTGTTACACAAAACTGATTAGAATCTGTAGAATAGGGCCTACTAAAAAGGAAAGTCTAAATTACTAGATCTAGATCAGTCCTCCATGAGAAATCCAGCTGATGAATGATTCTTCTCGGGAGGAATTTCACCATTGTCATTTGAAAAGCATTTTATTTATACTTTCTTTGTTTACGACCTTGAATATTTAAAATAATATTTGACATTGGGAAGCTATAAAGCCGTGATCACAGGTTTGGTTTTGTCTACACCTGCTCGCTTCATCTGCTAGACAACAGAGGACGCCATTGCTAGGATACATAACTTTCATCTCTACAAAAATAAAAGAGTTCCATTATTGTCTTTACCAAAAAAAATACTTAATTTATTTAACCTAAAGGTTATTTCTTTTACAGAATTTTATGCTGTTAGAGTTTTTAAACTATTATTCTTCATCTCATAACTCATTTTATTTGTATCTAGATATCTAGGTTTATTATTTAACTTGTGTGAGGAGAGGCCATGCGCCACTAAAAAACTCAAGAGCGAAATAATTGATGAACGAAGGGACACACCTCTCATAGCAAGTGTCAAGAGCAATCACTCTGACTTTCTTTGTCAATATGTCAAGGTTCTTGTTGACTTCTTGACAGCCCTGCTGAGTTGCTGTTTGTTTTTCTGTGTAAAATTATCTGTCCAACTCAATACAAACCCGTAAGATTGACCAAAGGATACTGCTTTTGCATTTCCAGAAGACTTAATCAGATCTTCCATTTACTTAGGGGCATAGTAACTTATATCTAATAAAATTCGTTTAACTAAGAGTAAGAATGTTGCGAAGGTTGATTTCCAGAAAACTCTGCTTGACTGATGGGCATGGCGGTTCAATCGCCAGGGTAAGGTCTCTAGCTCGAGCATTCCATGCATTGGATACGGCGCCGACGATTGGCACACAGCAAGAAACTGATTCGCCAGAGTATCAGGTACTTTTCTTGGAGGGATTACTGCTCCAGGGTGCTGCCCTTATGTTATTAGTTGACCTCAGCATATTGTGTACTATGCATAGCAGCATGTATTACTATGTTCAATCTATTTATAATTATATACTATAGATTCTAAGATACAATTTTAAAAGTAAAAGATTCTTAACCTCAGTGCTATCATGACTATGCAGAGTTTAAAACTTTAGGTGCACCTCAGTACTGAAGTCCTCTGCTTTTCTTATAGAACTTATAATGTTCAATCTGCAGAAATGATAATTAGGCCTATAAATGCCAAGATCTGCCACCTTAAGTTCATTTATAATAAGTTCAAATTAAAAAAAAAATCCAAATTTATTCAAGTTTACTCCATGACTTGCATCAGTAATTGTACACTCTGTAGACCTAAGTATTTGTTGTTTCATGCAGAATTTAGCTATTGTTTTAAAATCTTGTCACGATCATCTTGATCTTGAAACAAAAATGTGCATAATGTTTGAAAAACTGAATACGTGTATATTTGTGCAAATTTCATGATCTTTCACTTTTATGGTATTTTAATATTTAAAATTTCTTTGTGTTTACTATCTAACAAAACCATCCTAGTTAAAAAAGCTTGTATTGTTTAAATTTTTGCCCTTTACAATGATTTTCATGAATGACAATATTGGTGATTAACTTTGCTTGAAAGATTTTTTTTATCATAAAACTACCTTTTCATCTAAAGAAAAACATGATGCCAGTTTTTATCATTTTTTTTTTCATTTTCCCATTACTCAGTAAAAATTTATCCCAGTATTATATTATATTTTGCCGTCTATTTTTATCTTTTATTTCAATTTGAAATGATTTTATTTCCAATTTATCCTATTTTAATCATGCTATTGCTCTCTACAACTTTTGCAGGAGAAATATCAAAAAATGGAAGCCTTGGTGAAAGAGCTGAAAGAGAGAGTTGCTGTTATCAAGCAGGGTCAGGTTTTTTCTATCACAGTGACAATCAGTTAGAACAACTCAATTTTACAAAATACTCAGCCCTAAGATTGATTATCAGCTTTTGAGGAAACCAAAAGATTTTGAAAAGAAATTTTGTTTGAAAAATATCTTTGGCTTCACATTTTTAGGGAGTGCAAGATACTACTGTACATATATATAGGAGACTCGTGGGGTTATTTGTGATTTTTTAAAATTGTATTATTAGATAATTAACCTCATCCCTGCTTTTAAAAGTTAAATCAGTACCACTGCAGTTACATAGTTCTTACCTCTTTGGTTTTTAGGAGCATCATAAATTGGTTTTTAAAAAACTTTTACTTTGAATGATTATCAAACATCTACAATCAAGTATAGATATTTTGAAGTCTACAGGAACAAAATTTAACTTCCACAAAAACAAATCCGAATTCAAAGTCAGTATGTTTTTTTTAAAACAGAGATATAATTGTGTAACTGAATTGATTGTATAGTCAGTCAAAAGACTACATGAAAAGTAAAAAATTCTTTAATTTTCAGGAGGTCCAGAGAAGGCGAGACAAAGGCATTTATCTCAGGGAAAGATGTTACCAAGGGACAGAATCAATGCTTTATTGGACCCACAGTATGCTTATAGTCTTTTAGTTTGTTTTTATAGACCGTTTAATAAAAAAATGGTCCCGACTTTCAGCCTTACATGCAGCATGTTTCTTTGTTTGTTTAAAATAATCATTTATAAGGTCAATTTTTTATCTACACTTGTCTGAGGATGATGCTTGTGTATTATCCTCACATTTGTTATTGGTATTGCCAATGTAATAGACCAGAATATGAACAGCACTTTCGTTGTCAAATTTCTTAACAGTTTTTACATTGAGCACACAAAGTGGCTTTTTTTTTTTGGTTATTTTTTTTTGTTTTAAGTGGTCAGGTGTAGGGGGTGTCATTCCTTTCAAATTCATGAATGTGTAATTATAATCCATCATTTTATGTATATGGTTTATGTACAATTATAGATGTATACACTGTTCAGAAAGATTGAGATACAATACTAATGATCAGGCAAAGAGCAAAATAATCAGCACTTGTTAAGTTGTTTGTGTAGTTTTGATTGTGCTCTCTTAAAGGTGCAGTAGATTTTAAACTTTCCTTCATCTTGTCAATGCCTCTTTTTTCTCAGATCTCCATTCCTGGAGTTCAGTCAACTTGCCGGCTACAAGATGTATGGAGACGAGCATGTTCCTGCCGGTGGTCTTATCACAGGCATTGGTCGTGTCTCAGGGTGAGGAACTTATTATTTGATTAGATTAACTAATTGAAGTAATTTTTGTAAATATTTAGATTTATATTTTTTTAATCCAAGTTATTTTAATAATTGTGCCGATTGCCCAGGGTTTTTTTGTGTGTGTTTTTCTTTGATTAATCAATCGAAACTTTTGGGATCTATAGAGCTACCACTCTATTGTAAATTGTTGAAACAAGAATAATGATTGCACAACTATGTATCTATGGCATTGGTTTTACTTCAGATGTAATGTGGGGCTCTGTTTCCTTTATTTTTACTTTTTACTAAATTCATTTAGCACCCCTGATATTCAAAGGCTCAATTAATTCTGTGAGATTTAAATGATTGCACATTTGTAGCTGTTTAGTCTGGCTCTGCAGATCAGAATATCACAAAAGATCACAGTTTGATTCATTGGTGTATTTGTAGTAGATTCTGAATTTAAGCTACAGCTTTTGGGGCTGTGGTGCATCATGGGCAAGCAAATGTAGGAGTCTTTTGATATGTGATTCTGTAAATTAATATTTTTCTTCCACTTTTATTTTTTAATTTTGCCTGAATGTACCACACAATTTACGTGTAAACATGATATTTGAAAATATTTTATGTTGTCTTGAACGTATCATTATGTGTATTGTTTCATTGTTATCGTCTAAATTTTTTCAATTATTTTTAGAGTGGAATGTTTGATCACAGCCAATGACCCAACAGTGAAGGGAGGAGCGTACTATCCAATCACAGTGAAGAAAAACGTCAGGGCACAAGAAATAGCTCAACAGAACAGGCTCCCGTGTATATACTTAGGTTGGTAGCTCAAAAACACATCTGCCTGGGACAAATGAAAAGCAGTATCTGCAGTGTAAAGCATATGAGAGATACTGCATTTTGTTTGTCGATGGCAGACATGGTTAAGAATCTGGTACAGAATAAATTTATAAACCAGGCATCACCTCTTAGAGGAGACATCTTTTAGCCCTTTTATCCCTTTTTATTCTTGAAGCTTAGCTTACACTATGCATGAGGCAGTTTGTTGGAAAATAATATTGAAAAGAGTATCATAATAAATATATTTTTAATGGTTTTGAAGAATGAAAGTATTATAACTCTGTAGTAGAACTTTGAACTTTATTAATTTAGCCTCAAGATAGGAATAGGTGAAGAGTCAATGTTGCCTATCTATGTGCCAATTGTAACAAGTAAGAAAGAGAAGGCTGACTGCTACAGATTTTTTTTTTAATTTACCTGTTATACATAACATAGTCACAATTTTTGAAGCAGTACATTATAATCATACAATGATTTGAGCTGCAGTGATTTATAATCATATTCAAATCAACTTTTATTTTTCAAGACATTAAAATTTTACTAAAAAAATTTTCTTACTATTTATTGAAACTTTATAGTTTATTTCGTCATTTGTAACCACAAAATTTTTTAAGTGATAGCCTGTAAATAAGATTATAAGCTAAAGAATTGTTTGCTGATGTCTTTAAAACCTTTGCAATTATGAAATCTTTATACAATGTTCTCCATTTCTCCCACTGATTTCTAATTTTCAAAGTGTGATTACAGTCAAACCTGCCTTGACGACCACCTCTCTGAGAAGACCACCTGTTTTGACGACCACTTTACTATGACTCCCTTGCGTTTTTTCTATATTTTTATACTCTGCATGACGACCACATTCCCAACGCAACTGCGGGCAGCTTTTTTTCTTACACTATTCTATATAATCTCTGTAAAAAAACTGTCCCGAGGACGACCACTCTTAATCGGACAAGTGCGAATTTGTTAGTTTCACACCTCCTTACTTCGCGCTTTTACGATCATGTAATTGTTTACCTGTGATGTAAACCTACAAGTGAACTGCGGTTACCAGATGGCCAGCCAACCGATACGCGTGCAGGTGGAGACAAGGCGCGACAAAAGCGTGCCCCTCCTCCCTCGTGCTTTGTTGTTTACCTGTGGTCCGTCTCTACAAGAGGGTTTAGCTTGTTTAGCAGCGCTAGCAATGTGGGGGTAGAACCAGGTAGTGGTGGTTAAGAGACAATCATAGACAACTGGTCGCCAGTTTATCAAGTCTGTCAACATAGGCGGCGGGACAGATGCGATTGATCTTGATAACCACAGATTGGATTAGAAATTCCCAGTTATGGAAAGAAGTAGAAATGCCGCTGCGTTGAAAAGTCATTGTTTAAATCAAATGCCGAAACTGGCTTGTCAAATGGGAACTCATGGGAACTCAGAAGGGAAAGTTGTTTGCTACATTAAAAGAGAATTGAAATAAACTGTATTGTTACAGTTTTACATAAGTATGCTGCCCAAGAGGACCACCTGTCCATGACGACCACAATCGACATTGATCTTCACTGGTGGTCTCAGGCAGGTTTGACTGTACTCAGATCTCTGTCAAGATATGTAAATAGTTTTTTTCACTACCTCAAACTATGGAGTTTTGAGAAACTTTCAAATACTATGATGCTACACATACGTACAAATTAAATAAGCTTATCTATCAATCATTCAATACAGTTTAGAATTTTGGTTAACCGAGGACTCCAAGTAGATATCACCAACATTTTAGTAGTAAACTAAAAGTACTAAATGTGAGGCAACCAGCACAAGTTGCTCAGACTAGTAATGAATTAGAACTATTTAAAGAAATGAAAAATGCTTTATAATAAACCATTTCTATTTGCTTCAAAATAAAATTTCTCAGCACATATAAAGCTAAAGTTATAGTTTTTTGAACACCTGAAAGGGCATGAGGTAGACTAAAAGAACATTTTAATAACTCAACATAATATGTAAAAAGCTAAATGTGCCTGATTTGCCCTGGCTGCCCCTCAAATGCTTATTTAACTCTCTGTAAGTTTTTGTTTTGGACTATCAAAATTTAATGTCGGAACGAGGATTAACAATTTTTAAATGTCCTACAACCATACAAAATACTTATTTGGTCTTGTGTCTTAAGCTGATATTTTCCCCATTTTTTTTCTTCCCTGTCTTACAGTTAACTCTGGAGGTGCAAATCTTCCGAGGTGGACAGAAGTTTTTCCAGACAGGGACCATTTTGGGAGAATGTTTTACAACCAGGCAATCATGTCATCTATGGGGATACCTCAGGTAAACTTTTGTCTAGTTTTTGAATTAGCATTCTTAGCCAGTCTTCAACAGTTATAGACTAGACAAAACTTTTTCAGGCCAATTTTTTGCATCAAGCCCACATATCTTGTGTTCTATCCAAATGAGTCTTTAGTTTGAAAGCCTAGGTTTGAGGTATAGGCTTTCAAAGTTTAGTGGGTGTTCAAAAGTCCTTTTTTTTTAAATTTTGGATATTGATGCTAAGACCATGTCTGAACAGTTTTCAAACTTGATTCATATTGAAATTTAATGCCTTATGTGTTTAATTTTTTATTGCTACGGTTCCCATTGTTACACCTTTCTGGTTGTCTAAACTTTAAATGTAATTTTATTCCTATTCTAAACTTTCTCAAATTTTAACTCTGCCATGCCTATAACTTCAGACAGAAGCATGATAGAACTTTTCTGTTAGTTGTCTTTGAAAGTAGAGAAAATACACTTCTCGGTGATATCAATACTTTACTATCCTCCGATTTCTATTCAAGACTCATTTTCAATGGTTGCAAGACATATTTATTTAGATTAGTTAAAGAATGTAAAGGAATGTTTTGTGATATAACCTTTATCTTTATAATAAGCCAGATATTTGCTTTTTAGTTTTCCTAGAGTTCTTTTCCCTTTTTTCAAAAGAGTCTTCAGAAGAAGTTTTTGGAAAAAGTATTCTCAAAAGACTTCTTTGAAAATAGACCTTATTATTCATTTATTGTTATTAGAATTTGCTCTCTCATTGCAAATATACAGAACTGTTGACATCCATTTTGTAGTAACACATCTTAAGTCTAGGTTTGCTGTTAGAGGTAAGGGTAAGCCCAAAGAAGAAAGTTGATTATTTTGTCAAATTCGTCTTGCAAACAGTCAAAATGAGTGGTTTATATTGTTAAACATTTATTGTCAGCCTATAAAAGTTAAAATTTCTTAAAAGGGATTACCTGATTTGTTGAATAAAGAAAGTGGTAAGCAAAGGAGCTCAATTTTTACTTTTAAATGGTGTTTTGTTTTTAAGTATTCAAAATTTCCAATGTCCAAGTTATTAGGAATGGTGTCAAGGTATTTTAAACCATTGTTATAATATAAAACTGTCTAACTTGATGAGTATTTAAAACTTTTTGCTGCAAATCATTGTACAGGAATTTTAGTCAATGTATTCTGTTTGCTGGGCCAGGTTGCTGTCGTCCTTGGTAGCTGTACTGCTGGGGGAGCGTACACACCGGCCATGGCAGACGAGAACATCATTGTACGCAAGCAGGGAACAATCTTCCTTGCTGGACCTCCTCTCGTAAGCTCAGTCCCTGAGTAAATAGATTCTCTTTTCAAATTCTTAATTTCTCAAATTCTTTTTTCTTCCCTTTCATCATATGTCTGTTGATCACTCCAACTGATTTGGACATTAAAATTCCTTTGTTTGAAAGTCAGGATGAGTAGAATATTTAGTTTATTTTTTAGCTCACCTATGAAGAAAAACATATAGCAAACGAATTTATTCAAATGCTGTTTTCCATGTCAGAAGCATTAAAATTAATGAACAAAACTGTTTTTGCTTATTTCTTTTTTTTTTCTTTGTCAGTTTTAAATTTTTTTTAATTAAGTTTTTTATTTTTCTCTTCAAGAAAAATGTCAAAACTTCTTAATCATATATTATGCTTTTCAAAATACAATTGTAAAGATAAAGCATACTGTACGTGACAGACACAACTGTCTCTCAACCTACTCATGTTATTGTTTAACAAATTTGTTTGTAGGTGAAGGCAGCCACAGGGGAAGTAACCACTGCTGAAGATCTCGGCGGTGCAGACTTACATTGTGGGTGAGTTGTTTTTTATTCTGCAGGTTTTTTTTCCATTTACGTTTGGCAGATTTTGAATGGAATGGATTTTTCATCTACAGGTCCATTAAACGATATTGTGGTGCTCATAACTGCTCTCTTTTGCCAGATCCCTTGTTAGGTTGTTGATGGGACATTCCTTGCTAGAAATTTGCAGTTAAACTCTCATGGGATTTACGATTCTATCACTTTAAGCTCAAGATAGCCATGCATTTTGTAATCATGGCACTTTGCTGTGGGTTTCCTTAAGTCTCAGGGAAATAAAGCTCTGCTGATTCATATCCTTGCATTCCCTGTAGTTGCAAGCCTCTCAGTCACAGCCCATGCTTGTCTTAATGACCTATCAGCGGAGTTCATGAGAGCTTATCCCAGGCAGGGTGATAATGTCCATTCTCTGCCAACACCATTACTGGCTATTTGTTTGCTGCTTATCTTTATCCAAAACAAAAGTGTCAAATGTCGTATCGTCATGTCTTGGCACATTGTTCACCTGCTGTGGGGCCTGAAGAGTATATCCGTTCATACAGTTACATAAGTGAAGTGCCAATAGAGGAGCCTGAAGACCCAAGGAAGACAAGACTGAATTCACAGAATTTCCTCCCTACCACAGCAAGAAGCAATTACCAAGACAATGGGTAGCCTGATAGAAGGCAAAGTAAGAATAAAGAGTAGCAGCAGGAGTGCTGAAATTTTTTCAAGGTATTTCTCCTATAGACCTGCTGTCTTCTGTCCCAGGACGGCGTAGTCATTGTTAACAGGATGGGCCCCTAGAAGGATTTACCTCTTTGATCATGTACACTGGTCTTTGGGTAGGGAGTGGTATGATGTCAGCAAAGTTATGGTTAGTGTGTGCCCTTTTTTGCTTCCTTGGTGAAGGCTAGATTGGCCTGGCATGTGGTAAGCTAGGGGGGACAGCTTGTGTTACAGTGCCCACTCACCACTCCGCCACCTAACAACTTTTCTCTGGAATTTGGACTCCATGTGTTTTTTTTAATAAAAATGACCTAACTATTACTGTTTGATGTTAGTTCTGTTGTAGTCTGTGTTGTCTGTGCCATTTTTAGACCAGCTTGCAAACGCTAACCAGAGGGGCCTGAATTTTTTTTTTTATTTGATGAAAAAAATTGAATTTGGAAATTCATGACTTTTTATTGTAGTTAAAAATATATATGATGTTTTCAATAAAAAAAAATAAACTACTTATAATTTGTGTGTATGATTGATTGTGTGATGTATATATACAAAAAAGACCATATATTACACTTCGAGACATTTTGGGTAAATTGCTTGTAAACTGTTATCTTTAACAATATTGTCTACAGGGTGTCTGGAGTGACAGACTACTATGCTAACGATGAGATGCAGGCATTACATCAGGCAAGGAGAGTCATCAATAACCTCAACTATGTCAAGGATCCTGGGGTAAGTCGTGCGGCACTGGAGGGGAAAAAGTTCTTTCTAGCGTCTGAAAACCGCAACATTTTACAGGAACTAAAGTAAGCACCAAAAACCAAACAAAGACTAGTTGGTCAGTGAAGTAGTAGTGATGAGTTTGTCTCTAAGCTTAAGAAAAGCAATCTAGGGGTAAAAAAAAACATTTTGTGGCTTCCTTGTGCAACACTTTCCCTGACCTGGCTCACAATATTATAAACTTTAATATACATTGTGGTCCAGCTGCAAAAATCCTGCTAGGGGCAGCGTGGCGGAGTGGTTAGCGCCTCAGACTCGAGATCTGGAGTTCGCGGGTTCGATTCCCGACCATGCCATGTTGCAGTTGCCTTGAGAAAGCAATTTGCCCTAACTTTCCCCAGTCCACCCACCTGTAAAATGGGTACCCAGCTATAGGCTTCAAATGTACTGGTCTACTGGGGTATTTGTGGCGCTGCTCTGTGGCGACACAGTTATGCTGAGTAACGAAGAGAAATTTCCCGAAAGGGATTAATAAAGTGTACAAAATTAATTAAAAAATAAAATAAAATCTAGTGGGGTAGGAAAAAAGCTTAGAATGTGAAGTTTTTTAAGAAACGTGTTAGAATTAAAAAGTTAACCTCTAAGACTTGACTTGTTTCAATAGTAGGCAAAGTTCGAAAAAAATAACTGTACAAATTAAGGAATGATGTCTTTGGGTTTCTTTTTTCGTTCTTTTTTGCATTTTGTCTTGATTTTCTAATACCCTGTTTCTTGTCAATAGAACTTCAAGGAGGACATCAATTAATTACTTTAATAATTCACTTTTTGATTGAATTATATTTTTTTGTATATAACTATGCTTTAAACCATTAAATAAATGGCAAGTCATTTTTTGCATATGAGCGTTTTTGAAAGATGTGTATGGAAGTTAATGGTTTTTCAGAATGGTCAACTAACAAAGCAATATGACTGTTGCTTCTCATCTGTATTAGCACAACTCCTCTTATCATGTGCTTACTAAAGTTATTAATGCAATCATAATTTTAAAGCTTATAATTGCCTTTTGTCAGTCCGTTTTAACCTCCCTCTCAAAGTATGATGTTCTTAAACCGCGCAAACATTTTGTTTCTTCTAATACCCTAGTAGGTAGCATTAGATAATTGACGTCGCTTATGTCTCTTGAAAGCTTGAGACGCTAATATGTCTTGCGTCCAGGGTGAATGAGTCGGATGCCACATTGTTCAACTTCAAAAGTATCTGTTTTAATCAAGACATTTGTCTAAGCTTTTAAAAATGTCAAAAATTTCATAAAATTTTCAATATTGTTATGAGTACAAATATTAAAAACTTTGGAAACTAACGAGAAAAAGAAGAAAAGATAGACCGTAACATGGTGTTTTCTAATAGAAAAAAGAGTTTTTGACTCTCAACTTGTTCACCCTGAACGCGAGACATAGAGAGACTGGACAAGTTCAGACCAGACTGTCAGTATCAAATACAAAAAAATTGGCATGGAGCGAGATAGCTTGCCATATATGTAGGAACCATTTTGTAGTTGATTTGTCAGTATTTGTAAAGTGCGATTGTTTTATACCAACCAGGTGACGGTAGAAGAGCCAGTTGAGCCTCTCTTCCCGGCCGATGAACTGTACGGCATTGTAGGAGACAACCTCAAGAAGACTTTTGACGTCCGCGAAGTAAGACAGCTTAAATCTCAGCTTTGTTTATTCTGAAAGGGATTAAGGATTAAATAAAATTTTTTGTTAGTTTTCAATGATTCATCAAAATCTGTATGTAGAAAGAAAAGAGTGCATCGTGCAGTTTTTTTCTCAGATTACTAAATTAAGATGTATATGATTTCCATGTTTCATAGAGTAATAAAGGTTATCAAATTATTTAGCCCAGTTATGTTTAAAAAATGTTGGTTTTCATTAAGAGCTTTTTCTGTTTTGATATCTGAATTCTTCATGTCATTGTTGATTATTATTCCAGCTCTCTTTAGGGTTTGATATCCATTCCCTCTAAGATATATCCAGGGTTTCTTTCAAATTTGCTTTTTTTTTTCTGTACAGTTCATAAGTTTTTTTTCTTTGTTTTCTTAGGTTATAGCGAGAATTGTTGACGGTAGCGTGTTTGATGAGTTCAAAGAAAAATATGGAACAAGTCTTGTCACAGGTGAAAGCAGATTAAACAGTTTCACTTAAAGTTTTCAATCATTCCAGGTGAAAGCAGGGTGTTTTTATCTGCCAAAGTTGCCTAAAATTTTGTTTTGATTTTTGCTTCTGTTTTTAGTTCATTTTTTTCAGCAAATTTTTTTTTGTTTTCCTGAGATAATAATTTTTTTAGCCAATTCAGGTTGCTTTGACATTTACATGAAAAGAAGTTGTTTGATGTACATATACACATATATGATGACTTTAGTTTTTCTGTGCATACTTACTTTTCTAGTTGAAAGCAGTAATTATACAAACATGATCATGCTGGGGTTTTTTTTCTTGTTTAATCAAGGGGAAATTGTTTGTACTTAGAACATTTTATAGTATTAAAATCTTTTGTCCTTTCGTTTCATTTTGCCTACATGTTTACTTTTTCTGAAGAAGGTTATCTTTTTTTTCCCACCTTTTTACCCTGTTCCTACTTTCCTGTGACAGGTTTTGCACGGCTCTGGGGATATCCCGTTGGAATTCTGGGTAACAACGGTGTCTTGTTTTCTGAGTCGGCTCTAAAAGTGAGAACATCATTGTTTTACAAATGCATAGGAATGTTGTAGTCTCTAAGCCTAGGACGCTACTCTGAGAATGACGTATTACAAAAAGGACAATGAAGATATATTTGTACAGAATTATATTATAACTTCTTTTTATTGTTTATCGTCAATTATTTCATCATAAATTTACTATTAATACTGACATATGTGTGTAAGTTTTTCTTTTTTTTTTGTATATATACATGTCATACCAAGAAAACACATTTAACTTTTTTGGGGGATGGAATTAATTATAATGCTGAAATAATTTTTAACCCTTGGTCAGCAAAATAAAATTACTTTAAACGCTATCATACTTCTGTTTTTATTTTTCCCATCAGGCCACTCATTTTATCCAGCTGTGTTGTCAGCGCAACATCCCTCTCATCTTTCTGCAGAACATCACTGGTAAACCACCTGTCTATTTAATGTATTGTTCAACATTTGTGGCCATATCTATTTTCATACAATGCAAATAGTTTACTGTTTCATTTCAAATTTATTGACGCTGAGGACTTAATAAATAAAGACTCTTCAATGCTTAGCTTTCATTGGGTCAGAATAAGTATATATATTGAATTTTGAGTGATACGGGTCTAAAGAATTTGCGGCAAAACCATATGCAGGTATGTAGATCTTTGAGATTTAAGCTGATTTCAACTTTTTTCCTCAAATTTGGGATTTCAGCTCAAATTATATTCTCAATTTTATTGAGAATTCAATCAATCATTAATTCAACATCAGCTTACTTGTAATCTTTTTCAGTATTAAACCTAATTAAGAGGTCAGCTCTTTTAAGAGTTTGCCCTTGCCTTTTGCTATTCTATTGTGCTGTTGATTCCAAAGCAATCAGAATATCACTTTATGTTCAGCTTATTTTTATTGGCCATTAACAGCCCTGCATTTAGTTTCCATGGCAACCATGAGCTTGGCTTGATGAAAAAGGCTATTTTTAATGTTTATGTACCCGAAAGAATAATTATTTTTAAACACACAAGATGGACATTTTAGACGGCTTGAAAACCAAATGCCCTTTTCTGCTGCACTTGCCCATAAAGGGGTGGGCGGTGGTCGATTGATAGGGCAGTTTATTGCTATCCTAGAGTTCCCTTGTTTGATCCTCAGTCACTGCAAAGTTTCATATATGCTCTCCTGTGCTCACCCAGCACTCACTGGGTAGTTAAGTCTGTCAATTCTCGTAAATGCGGCAAGGAAAGCAATTGCAATTACCTTAATATGTCGTATATCAAGAAAAATAAGGACCTGACTCCTTGTTCTCTGATGCTCATAAAAAATAGGCCGATTTGTTAATGAAGTGCAAATAATCCAACTGTATATTTTTTTTTTCATCTCCAATCTGTCAGGCTACATGGTGGGACGAGACGCAGAGGCTGGTGGTATTGCAAAGAACGGAGCTAAGATGATCACAGCTGTGTCGTGTGCCCAGGTGCCAAAGTTCACAGTCATCATTGGCGGTTCTTACGGTGCTGGCAACTACGGCATGTGTGGGCGGTCGTACTCGTAAGTTTTGTCTTTGCAAAAATGTATCAATTCTTTATTTTCAACTTGTTAAGCTGCCCAAAGGTTTGAGAGTAATAAAAATCGTTATGTTTCATTCCATAATTGCTTAAATTTAACTGTAGATTTTTTTCTAAAAACTAGAAGAGTTTGTGTCTAGGGCTTTATTAATCTGCCACATGTTTGTTTCCTTTTGAGACAAAACACTCAACCTTTGTCTTTCATGTCTTCTTTTTTTTCCTTTTACTTCTTTAGCTAAAAAAGAAATATTAGAGTTTTAAGAATGTTTTTCAGTATACTATTAGAATTTAAAGCGGTAAAAGGGAAATAGTAAATAGCTATCTGGATTGATTTGCAAAACACTTTCTCAAACATTGCCTAGAAAGGTGGAAACATTGGCCTTTCATTATGCTGCAAAAGTAAGTCTATGAAACTGTTTTTCCATCTAGACTTTTTGCTAAATATCCTCCAGTCCTAACTTCTTGTACATGTGGCCGAATTCGAGAATTTCTGTGATGGGAGGAGAGCAGGCTGCTAATGTCATGGCCCAGATCAGTCGAGAGCAGAGAGAACGAGAAGGCAAACCTGTGAGTGATGATCTCCTTACTGTGTTGCATATCATCACACTGCTAGCATAATGTGATAAACCAAAATGACACTGATACATCGTAACTATTTCTCATTAATCATCTCATCATTTTTATTCAAAGTTGTGAAGATCGGAAATGCCAAATTTAATTGTTAAGCGTATTGTAAACCTTGTTAATGTACAGCAAGGCAGCCATTTGATACAGTTCTTTTTTTTCCCTTTCAAAACTACAGTTTTTAATATAGAGCATTATTTTAGCAATGTGACGAAGGTCTGACTCATCTATCTAATACCCGTGCATGATCGCACACAATTTCATCGAGGTCTAAAAAAATGTCCTGCTTTTTGAGCGTTAGCTGCTTGCATCCCGGTACTTTTCATTTTATTTGGCCCAGACCAACTCTCAGGTCATAATTTAAGCTTCATTTTTTTTTGGTTCAATTTTGTGACAACTTAAATAACAGCTCTAAAGACTTTTACAGCTCAGTATTTCCAACTTTCTTCTGCAGTGGACAGAAGAAATGGAGGAGAAACTGAAGGCTCCGATCATTGCCAAGTATGAGGAGGAGGGAAGTCCGTACTATGCCAGCGCCAGGTAGGGTTGCCATTTCTAGCTCTGTGAAAGAGGCAGTGACCTTCACATTTGAGAAAACTCGGCGCGCAAAGGCTAGGCCCTCAGGCTAAAACAGAAATAAACATGAAGTTCAGAGCCTAAAAATGGAAGAAAAATGGAGCCGAAAACCTAGTCTAGATCTATCTCCAACACAGACTCTAGATCAAAATATCTGCTGTATGATTTCTAGATGCAAGTCAAATTTTTACAATCGGAAAGCTAGATCTAACCTAAATCTGTGTTTTCTACCATCTTGAAAAAAATGGTAGGTGGAAGTGTGTAAAATTTGACCTCTCCTTTTTTACTAATAGGGGCAGAGCTGTCAACTAGTACTGATTTCAGTGTTTTAGTACCAGATTGACTGCCAAAATAGTGGACTACTAATTGCAAACCTTAACTACTGAAATCAGCTGTAACTTCGGAAAAATATATGGCAATTCGTAGAATAAGAAAAGTTTAGGTTTTTTTTAAATAAGGAGGTAACATGCAAAACGTGTATAATCTCATGTTTGTCTGATTTCTTTAAATAACCCAGTATGCATTAATCACTTAATGTTCAAGTTACAGTCTTCAGGTCCACCACATTCTTTCTTTGCCAGTTTTGTTTTCTATATAAATACTGGAATAGTCTAAAAGATACTTAAATGGGAGCTTCATAGCACTGGAGCCAGTCGGTTAGGGGTTGTTAGCTTTGTAGAGAGGCATAATAAGGGACTCTGTTTGTAATGAAATAAGATGTTCTACTGTTTGTGCACTTTTTTTTGTTGTTGAGTTTCATATTTTTTTATGTGTGGTGGAGGTATAAGTCTCTTAGGCCAGATACTCATGTTGTATCTTGTCCTATAATCAATCCATGCCTTTTTGTGTGTTGGCAGTAACATTTTATTGTGTCTTTCCTTCCCAAATGACTTTATGGAATTTTCCCTAATTTTTTTCTGCTTTTCTTTCTAGGTTGGTTTAGGGTGTATGGTCTTATTAGTTTTTAGTATTGTTAGAATTTTTGAGTGGGTAAATATCTAGAGAGTTGTGCTTTTCAAGATATTTCAGAAGATAAAGCTTATTTTCATTTTATCCTTCTCAACTGAGCATTATTATGAATTAAATTTTTTTTAAGAAAAAAGAAGCGATCCCCTAACCAGCTTTGATTGACATTTTCCAGGTTATGGGACGACGGTGTGATTGACCCGAAAGACACTCGCACAGTTCTCGGACTCTCCATCAGCGCCGCTCTCAACAAACCGATTCCTAAAACACAATACGGTGTCTTCCGCATGTAGTCACACAACGGTCGTTTAGCCTTGTAAACCTTGTTAGCAACTTTGTTCACATTTAACTGAGACTGCTTGTGTAAATCAGGGAAAATGTTGCATCTCTTGAGCAGTCGGTTTATGTTATTGTTATATTCTCCACAATATACACACTATGTTCAAATAATGTCATCAATATGTGTTTGCAGTCAGCCCAAATATGCCAGATGTCACAAATTAAATTTATTTAAAAGCTTTGATATTTTGAATACTTCAATTTTACGAGCTTTGTGAAATTATCATCAATCTTATGACCTTTTTGAAATTATCATAGTTCCTTAGAAAGATATTTTGTCTTGTACTCAGGGTGAATGAGTGAGGTGTCAATATTTTCAACTTCAAAGACGTCGCTGTTTTGAACAATATATTTTTTTTAAAGCTTCCAAACATTAAAAATTTTCACAAAATCATCCATACTTTGTGGAAATAGCTAAAACTTTTGTTGATTTGGAATATAGAGAAAAAGAAGAAGAATTAGACTTTCAGAAGTCATTTCCTAAAAAAAAGGAATTTCCAACTTATCACACATTCGTCCTGGACGCAAGACATTTTGTTTTGGGGTTGTTTATTTTTGTCTGTGAGTTATAAATGGTTAAAAAAGTACACCATTGTTACTGGATGTGGGGCATATGTAATCTTTTATATCTGTAATTGACAAAATTTCCCTATTGTCTGAGTTTAGATTGGGATGAAGTGGAAGAATTGAGAAAATCACTTCATAGCATTATGGATTTTTATATTGCGTTTGTTTGATTTTTCTGGGTTTCATTAATGTGCAGACTTCAAAACGGCACAATGTACACTCCGTTTGAATAGGCTGAAACAATTGTTGAGCTGACTGATAAATATGCTATAAAATTGCCAGTAACAAGACTGCAGTGTATGGAACTTGACAAGTGCAATGAGAATAATACAAAAAGAAAGGTGTTGATGTAAGCTAATCAATCAAAACATCGGTTTTATAGATATATATAGT
The DNA here is from genome assembly GCA_019649035.1 of Elysia marginata. Classification (NCBI taxonomy): domain Eukaryota; kingdom Metazoa; phylum Mollusca; class Gastropoda; family Plakobranchidae; genus Elysia; species Elysia marginata. The sequence goes on along the minus strand of BMAT01010155.1, from coordinate 32,436 downwards.
TGCAGAGATTTCATGTAGGCCAGTCTATATTAATTATTTGTTGACGAAAGTGGTATAAGATGTATTAGACGATCAATGAGTATCGGTAAGAATTTATTGAACTGCATATAATTTAACAAATAAATTTTCTGTTTTATTGTTGCTCCTGTTATTATAAGTTTAACATTTTTTTAGCTCAATCTGTTTGTTGTTGTGATATTTTTATGGTTATTTCACAATTTGGAAGAAAATATTAATTGCATTTTTTTTTCAGAGGGGATACTTTCCTGTGTGTTAGATGGTAGAGTCGGGCCCATTTATTGAGGAAATTGGTGGAAATTTCTAGATTAACAGGGTTTTCCTAAAATCTTGGATATCATAAAAAGTATGGACCTGTTGTATTCAAGCACTTATATGAGGAAACATGCAGATAGAGATCAGGAAAGATGGTGATGAAAAAAAAAGAGGAAGAAAGAGAAGAAAAAGAGTAGGGGTGAGGAGGGTGAATCAGTAGACTGATTTTTAATTTTTTTTTTTTTTCATGCTGGCCATCTTCAACATTGAGAGTTAATTACCTGTTAGAACAACCAACAAACACTAGCTATATCAATATTCACCAGAAATAAGCAAACCATGAAGTTTACAGCATGAGGGTTGACGTTGTAAAGCACTTTCCTTAGCCTACCTCCTTTTCTGAGGTTAAAAAAAAACACTGTCAAACGTTGTATACGTCCAGGAAAGTTTTTTTGTGTCATTTCATTCATAACTTGTAAGTGACATGCTTTTTATATGTGAATATAGCAAATAATTTGCCGCCGACACTTCATTTGGAAATGGTACATGGAATTTATTTCTCTGTTAAAAAGCAATGACTTTATAAAGATGCAATTATTCGGTTCCTTAATTTTTTTTCTGGTTTCGTGTTTCCATGATTTGGCAGCTTCAACTGGATAAGAAATTGAAAAATGTTAAGTGCAAAAAAAGTTTAATTACTTTACCTCATATTGCTGAACAAAGTAGAACACCACAGATGCCGAAAAAATAAAAATAAAAAAGATTGTTGAACGGTTTTAATGGTAAAATATTGTGAAACAGATGCATTGGTAATTAGTGAACAACTGTAGAGGTAATTAGACAAGGGTAACAAAATACCACACAACTTTTCTCTTGTGCAGATACCCAGTTACACTAAAGTCTTGTAGTCTAAATCTAAATAAGAAAAGGGATTCTGTGGTTTTTTTTTATGTGCCATATTTGTTACTGGTATTTTTTTTTCATGTTTTGTCTGTATTCACCAGGTTGTTTTAATGTAGCCTTAACAATCTTATCATTTTTTGTTGCTTTTCTTCTTTTCTTAAAAAATAAGTGTGTGTTGACTATATCTAAATAGTGCTGTTTTTTTTTTTTTTTTAATGTGCAGTCTTTGCTCTGGCCGCAGCAGCAGTAGTCGAGTTTTATATCTTTCTAGTATCTGAGGCTTATTGTATTTGTATGGGTACTATAAATCTCTTTTTTGAAATTTTGGAAAGTTGAAATTTCTACTCCATTAGACCTAGATTAACATGTTCAATTTGAATTGTAGCGCTGAAGTTCTTACAGGGCTGGACACTGTAGGCTTATCTGAAGTTCTAAAGAATTTTTTTTTTCTGTAGATCCAAAAAATAGTAGAGAAAAAGGAAACAGATTTGAGGTTGTTACTTCATTACTTCGTATACAGCTTGGAGTTCTTGGTTAACATAAAAGGTTTGAGGGCAAAAGGAGACATATCCGTTGCAAAATTCGGTAAAAACTTGCAATTGATTTCATGTATTATTTTTTCTATAATGCAAAAGAATAATTTCATCAAATGACTTTCAGCTATGTTAATTGTTGTAACAAAGGCACGACATAAACCGGAAATTTTTAATAATGGTTTAGCTAAATAAACAAGTGGACAAAAACGGCAGAAACTTTTCATATGCGGCTTGTTTGCTAAGCATCTGGACTTCACGTCTTTCTGAATTTTGTTTATGAGTAATGCCTATCTCTCTTTTTTTTTTTTTTTAAAGATAATCTATATCGAAAAAGTTATTTTGACATTTTTTGGAGGTTTTAATAAATTTTTCTTATTCGTATCAGCCAGAAATGTAGTGAATTTTATCTTAGATGATAATGAACCAATCAATCTAAAAATCAGATGTATAATACATTACTGTAGGTGTATGTGTCGCTGCCTTTGTTTACGTCACTCTGAAATTGAGTCTTTGCATATCAACAGTTATGCCAAAAGTGTGTCCTACAAACACCCTGTCTAAACTTATACCTTGTAAGTATTTCTAACCTGGGATGACGAACATTTGTTTAAAAAGAAAAACACAAATGAAAATGATCTCAGAATTACATCTCATGTATAACAAATGCCACAGACGTGACTTGTGCAGTTAACAATAAATGGATGAACAAAAAAAACCTGAAATTTCACATCCTATATATTGTGAGGACAGAGATGGTCACGGATGCATATGTGAAACCTTGAGAGAATTTTTTCTAGTATTTCAAAATTCCTCTACTTTTATCAATCAGGGGAACTCCAACTGTTAGCATTTCCTGCGAGTTTTCTCAGCATTTGATCATCCCTGAAAGCTAAAAAAAATGGAGAAGCTTTTTAGTATGAATTTAAGTTTTGCTTCGCTTCATTTGTTATATCATATTTTACAGGGAAATAATACATTGAATTTTTTTGTGACAAGGAACTGTATTCACAGCAGGCCTTTAGATGTGTTTAAAAACTTTTACATACTTTTGTATTTTGTATTTTTTTTATATTAAACTACAGTTGTGTTTCATAAAAATTCACAAAGCATTTTTTTCAAATTGTTTGACATTTAGGGAAGAAATCAATCTTGTACATGTTTATGATATTTTATTTTATATATTTTTTACCTCGTTCTACTTTCTTAGCCGCTGTCAATGCCTCATGAAATCAATACACATCGATGTGATTTGTTGTTTTTATAGTGTTTTTGATGTAAAGATTGATTGAAGGATATTTGTCAAGCCCAATTCCACTTCAAAGGTGCTCTCAGGGCTTGGGTCACAATGACAATTTACGGGCTGCCACCCAGAGACTAGCTGGGATACCATGACTTAGCCTCAGCCGGTCTCATTATACTGACACCGACCCAACCAGTAGGGGCCCGGTCTGTGCTCGGCTGAGGCTCGAACCCACGACCTCTGGGCCACGGAGCGAGGCCTCTACCAACTGAGCTATCTAGGCCCCTTTGATGTAAAGAAGTTGAAAGCTAATTGTTCTAGTGCAAGTTGATTTATCATCGCAATTTTTTTATGCAGGTCCATCACTTCTAGCGTTGCTAGGTGCAATCAAAGTGTAGTGTCTCCCATATGATTTTCACTGCAGAAACTCCATTTTGATCGTCCTGGACAATGCATGTCAGCTACATGTATGTTGTATAATTATAAACCTTTGTTTCTTCAAACATGCTGCTTTTTCTGTCTTTTTAATACTTGAAATCAATAAAATTATAATGAAACTTTTAATATTGACCGAGCTAATCAGTTAAAAAGAGAAATCCAGACTTTTATTTTGGGGCTGAAAGTACCTTTTAATTTTTTTTTATCTTTGTTTTGATCTTGCCTACAGATGGATCTATTAAGGTTTCTATCTGATATCTATTTAGGCCTGATTGTGTTGACTTTACTATCAGTTTGCTCTAATCTTCACTGTAGCTGTCCAAAAGATTTTTGTGTTTATGCTTTTATGCGGTTTTTTTTTTCATCTTCTCTCAAAATAATATCTACTGGGGTTTTTTTTCCTGTAAAGTCTGTTTTACATCCAACCCAAACAGACTAAATGTGGGAAATTTCATTTTTAAAACGTTTTATTTAAAAGTGAAATAATTTTTTTTTCTTTCTATTTTGACTTTTTAAAAATAGTGCAGTAATTTCTTAAATTATGAACTTCTAAGTCATTTTTTTTATGTTTGAAGCTCAGAGCAATTCTAAGAAAAGTATGATATCCAGCTCATCTTAGACTAGTTAAAAGTCGTTTACTGCAAATCAGATTTTTTTTACTTCTAGTTTTGTTTCTAACCAGTATACTTTTTGACTGAAGTCAACCAGAATATTTTTATTGAACTCTTAACCTTAAATTGTTCTCCTCCATGACAAGGCTAGTAGAAAGAAATATGACTGGCCTACACTCACCAATATATTTTTTTGGTTAATATATGATTTTTGTAATCTTATATCTTTCAGCTTTGTATCCTTTGGGTTTACATGTAAATGATGTATTAAGTATTCATGTATTTTTTGTCTACATTGGTCACTCTCTAATACTCTGCCTTTCAAATGGTTAGCAGGTGAAGCAGGCTTTAGACAAATGTTCAATGTTGTGGGGGCTTATTTTCATGAAACATAGTTTATTCTGCATTGGTGTGGTTTTTTCAGGCTATGTGATTTGTCAAGACAATTGGATCAAGGGTTTATCTCCTTGCCTAGACTAATTCTTCTTGCAATTAGAGAAAACTTTCCTGCACCAGCAATTCCTTCGATGAGTGGGAATGCTATGCTGTTGCATTGTCTAATTGTCTACGACTCACAACAATTTTGTCATCTGTTGCTGTTTGTGTGCTGAGTAGGCCAATTTGGTGAATCCTCGTATTAATAAAAACTGCCTGAGCACTTTCTATCAATTGCATTGCGGGCCCACTCCATTAGAAAAAGTCTGACTTCAGAAGTGTGTTCCAATCAGGGTACAATAATTATCGTTTCTGTAGATTGGTGAAGTATGATGCAAAGCAATTTAAAACATGGCAGTTTATTAGGCGGTGACTACTGTCTCTATATGTTGCCTTGTAAAGTGATTGAGAAATAAATGTTTACATTTGTGAAAAAATGAAATTTTGTGGTGTGTGGAGAAATCAAAGAGAACTTTTTGTTACACTATTTGAAGACTTGTGTTGTTTAGGGACCAGACAGATTTTTTTTTTTTTTGTTCTTTTGCTTCATGTTTATTTGTAACTGAAACAAAAAGGGTGAGGGTCTGATTGCATTCATCACATACAGAATTTTGTATTTAGGTTGCCTCTTATCGAAGGCCATGCCATGTTTGACTAAGATCATAAAAAAAGAAATTTGCAATTTATCTTGATATGAAGATGTGTTGATTATAACATGTAAAATAAAGAAATAATTTTTTCAAACAAAACGCACAACTTTGGTTTTTTACTGTTCTGAAAAAAAAAGAGTGTAGAATTTTATTTTACTTGTGCAAGGTAAAACTCTTCTGTTGTTCTTTTAGTACCAGAGAGCTTGAGGCTTAAACTTATTATCTTTAAAATTGCAACATTTGTTAGAGATCCTTTATTGTAAAATCTTTAGCGACTGCTGACTTCAACTTGTTTGATACATTCCCTGGCAAAACAGTTTTTCACCCTTTTGCTAAGTCGACACACTGTCCTGTAAATTGGGAGCCTGGTTGTAGATAGTGCCTGAAATTTTTTAAATGTCAATATTTGAAGACCAGACAAGCATTTCATATCTTAAATTTTTCAAGCATTCATAATAATTACGATTATGACTTGAACATGTAAAGACCTGTTTGGGGACAGTTGTAAAGTTTTAATTCTGCAATGTGTGTGGCTGTCCCAGTGCTAACTAAACCCAGTATTATGCAATATTTGGCACTGTTTTTTTTTTAATTTGTATGATATGGCTTGTTCACGGCTAGAGCCGATTTTCAAACCTTTAGCTGTCTGTCTATATAAAACTCCCAGAATAGCAGCCAATAACAATGCTATATAGTACACAAGATCCCTTTATGCCATTACACTTTGGGTGGTCAAACCAAAGAACAAAGAAAATACCAAAACAATATGAAAATTCTGTCCAGATCTGATCAGGTAACTTGAGGATATAAGTAACGTCAAAAGTGCTGCTAATAAACTAGTGATATTTTGATATGACAAACAGCAATTTTCATACCCATTCATAATGAGCTCAGATACTGCTCTCTTGAGTTAAATGAGAAAGAGCAAATTTTGATTATTTCCTGTATCCTCAGTTTTACTGAACTAGTATTGAATTTCTTTGTTATTTTTATATATTTTATAGTATCAATAAAAAAAAAGTTTCTGTGCTTTTTGATGCAAGAAATAACTTTTTTTGTGATATATTCAGGCATTTGTATCTACAAGATGAATTTTTTTCTTGGATAATCAGATTTGTATGCATTTTCTTCTTGGTGTGTATAACTTGGATATAAAGAAGATGTAGCTGGAGTTTATCACTGAATACCTTGTGGATTTCTCAGTCCAGCTAAATCCGTGGTTCTCTGTTTAGCTTGACATCTCCAAGTTTTCTTTATACACAGTCTATTTAATTCGATATTAAAGCCTTTACGTAAAGATATTTGTATTTTTTTACACCTTAACCCCTTCAAGGTCTCCTTTTTGTCATAACAAGATGCCGAACAGACGTACATTGTACGTCCTCACATCAGTGGGTTTTGTTGCTTATGTTCCCCATCATGTTTGAACGTACAATGTACATTATGTTTTGCATTGCTTAAGAGGGGCATTTAATGCAGAGTTATTTAAAATCTGACATAGAATTGGAGTTCAGTGATGTTAAAATTATACGGATAATCCCACTCTTTAACCGAAAACTGCCACGTCATGGCGATCAACAAAACCAACGTCACGAAAAGGTTAAGTTGTAGGACAAATTAATTTTTATACGGCTTTTAGGGCAAGTCAAAATTTTGTTCATTTTTTTGTTTTATTTATTCATATACATTTGAATCGTTAAAGTCGATCAGAATAGATATACCAAGTATGGGGGGGAATCCCATCTTCACCTTTTTACATGACACCGCTTGTGACCAATGATGGGTCTAGAACTACTTTCTGAACTGAGCTGTATTGACTTGGTGTTTCCATAGTTTCTCTATTTTTTTAATAACCAATAATCTAAACAGTTATATGATACGATTTTTTAAACGATTTTCCTTTTTCAGAACATTTTTTAGTCTTTCTAACATTTTTCAGCTTTTTTTTTCTAATTTCCCAGTCAAAAAAGCTATAACCAGGAAAATAGCCAGGCACATAGCATAATGTCCCCAGAGGGTAAAAGAAACTTCAAAGCGTGGAATTAAAAGATTAAAACTTAACGTGTGCTGGCAAACCAATCGATTTTAAATAAAATCTAATAAAGATGGATTGTAGATTCTATTTAATATTGCACAAACGCTGCAAATTTTTTTTTTCAGTTTTCATTTGACTAATGCATTCAAATAATGCTCATATTTTTACTGTTGAATTGCATATCCGAGTAATTAGAAAAAAAAATCTTTATTAAACTTATGGCCTAAAGGATAAAGTCTGAGAGGGCGGTGAGTGTTAATCTTGTCTTAAAAATGATCATGGTTTGAGGATACACATGTATTCTAAGGAAATGTGTCGTACAAAAATACAAGAATGAGCCTTGATGTGCAATGTTGTATTTTTTAAGTATTTGACTTCATATGTTGTTGAGTAATAAGGTTTCAAATAAGAAAACCTTGTCCGTTCACGGTTTTTCTCACTATAGGAGATGCAATTAAGTTTCTTACTGAAACTATCATAAACGCTGTAACTTATGAATTATGTAGAAGTGATTTTTTTTTATCTCAAGGGCATTGTAAAGAAACGGACCAAATGTGTAAACGGACTTTGTTAGTTTCACACTAAGATATTGCATCATTCTACATTAATGATTTGTGGAAGAATATTTTTGAAGATGAAAGTGGGTTTGGTTTGAATTTTTTCCAAGTTTATAATACTCTGCTCATAATTGTTTTGATTTAAATAGACCATACAGAAATCAGAAATAAATATCTGATTGAAAAAGAGCACTTATGTGTTTTGTTTTGTTACCCAATATTCAATTTTTTTCTTCTTATTGTAGAAGGAGTGACTAAGAAGTCCTGCCTTTTTTGCAATATATTTTTCAATAACTAAAATTGGGTTATAAAACTTGGTAAGGAGTCTCCATCTTTTGTAAACCTGCTGCTCTCCAAGTCCTAGGCTAGGGCTGGGTAGTTATCCCCCTTCTACTAATCGAAACTGTTGATGTATTGCCTGCTCTCCAAGCCCTGGGATAGGGCTGGGCAGTTATCCCCCCTTCTACTAATGGAAACTGTTGATGTGTCGCCCTCATACTAATCGAATATATTGAAATATGGAGGATTTGATATCGGCGTATTATTTTGTTGTTATCTGTCCGTCTCTGCCCATCTCTCTTTTGCTCCTTTCTTGTCCACCTGTGTAGTTCTTATACTCTCACCTCTTCCTATATATATGGCTATCTATCTCTCCTCTCTTTCTCTCGGTCTCTCTCTCTCCTTATCTCTGTCTTTCTATTGCTCTTTTTATCCCCCCCCCCTACTTTTCCCCACCGTTTTTTTTCTTACCCTAGTTCTTTAATTTTTGTATGTATTATATATTATCCTTAATGAGTAGACAATTTAATAACATAATTATAATAATAATGTTTTTTCTTATTTCTCAGGTTTGTTTTATTAATTTATTTCCTACAAACATCTTAACAAAAAACATAGACAGACAAAACAATATCTGGTAGGAAAAAAAAGAGAAAAACTTTATTTGATAACTCCATTTTAATACTAGTATTGAGAGCCACGCACCCATTCAACCGGAACGATAACCAGGAACTAGCGACTGGACTCGTGCACAAACGATCCCAATGAATCAATACAAGCAACCACAACCTAACGATACTTCTAACAGTACAACAGTCAACTCGGCTTAAGGACGCGAACATACTGCGCCCGACCCGTATCCAGCCCAGCAACGGGAAAAATAGGGCAACTGTCATACAGTGTTTAAAAGCACCGTCTTATCATACTGGCAGCAGCTGTGATCAGACGGTGTTTTTTCCCACTGTTTCACAGTTGCTCTATTTTTGTTCCGTTTCTGGGCTTGATACGGACCGGGTTCAGTATGTTCGCGCCCTTAGGCGATCGCCAAGGGTCATAAATAACAGCATCGACTTACGCGGAAAGTCGAGTTAAGTGCAAGTCCTTATATAAGAGACTGTCTCCATGGAACATACAAAGAAAAAAGAAACTTAACTGAGAAGTAACTTCATAGAAAAAATGTGCAATATCGAATTAAACAATGTGTTGCTGTTTCTCCTAAACATTTACCTTTCACAAAGAAATGGTTGCTCTCTCTCTCTTATCAAACATGTCCCATATAAAAGTATACAATTTATGTATTTGAAAATTTCAAGTTTCCATTGTTATTAAAACTGTGGCATAGCTTGTTCCAGATTATTTTACAAGTAGCATTAAACTAACTCTAAATGAACACACGAGTAAGGACTGTACACAAAATAAACAATGTTCAACTTAATGCAATCGTATTAATTCTTAACGAATTACAAAATTAATACACATACCACTCCCATCCCACCGACATAGCACTTAGTACAGTTAATTGAGCAATTTCATGGCTTGCTTTCAGGGATTCTTACCGCAAAAATATCGTCACAATACATGTAATAGTTAACGCACATAAAAAGTAACACGAAAAACCAATGCTCAAAAGAACTGAGCAGGGTTAAAAAAAGTTACTTAAAATATTACTGTTTGTATACCATGGGAAACTACAAGAAGCATTGGAATTGTTGTGGATAAGGTCAAAATATTGGTATGACTGGATAGAAGATTAAAATTGTAGTCTTTGAAGTTGATAACAATAGTAAAAGTCCCTTCTAGCAAATCTACTCCGATTGAGACTGCAGCTGTGTTAGAATAAAACTTCCCACTAGCTTCCTCGTGTCCCTCAGCCCACTCAATGAAATCTCGAGGTGTGATCAATTCAGATTCATGTCCTAAACTGTATAAATATAACTTATATTAAAGCCCTCTGCCCGTTAAATAATGTTTGTAAGTTTGCTAGTCTCTAAAGCCCCTGCGCCTTCATCCGGGCTTTCGCTCTTGTTTCTGCCGCCTCTTTGCAGAGAAAAGCGAGACAGCCATACTTGGTGACCGTTCCCCTGATGCCGAACCAGCCGTCGCGACAGATGTACGCTTTCGCCTCGGGCGGGCCGCGTTTTACCATCTGCGTATAAAACAGAAATAAAATTTCAAGCAGAGGCTACAGAAATAATAGTTTAAAGCTACAGTTTGTGGGCATGATTATTCAGTTATTTAAAAAAATAGATAGTTGGTCAAACATTATTACAGTTTTAGCTGATAATAATTGCAATGATGGCGATGGTGATGATCCGGTGTCTCCTCAACTCCTAAGCCTAATATCACTCACCTCTGCTTTTTTTTTTAATTACTGAATCTTCCCTTCATTCAACATTATAAGCCTAATGGCATGCGCTTCTTGAGAAGTTTCATATCAAGAGCAAATTTAATAAGCTTTTAACAGTTTGAACCTTAACAATCAGGTGCATATCATACTTTTGCGTTATATTTTCCACTTACCTGCGGCGTGTAAGGTACGCAGTTCAAATAAAGTAGTAATTGTATTTACCCTTTACAGCTCCAGTGACTAATTGTGCGTACGTGTTATGCGTAAGTAATTTAAAGTGTATTAGAAATACCTAGCCTTCATAACTACAACCAGTACGTGCACGTATCTTCAGTGTGTAAGTACCTGAATAAATGAGGTTATTATATTAAGCTTTCATAACTACAGTCACTAAGTGTACGTACCTGCGGTGTGAAACTGTAATTAGCTTATTAGCCATTAGTTTATCAGTTTCATATTTAACGTCACTGAATGTATGGACCTGCATCGTGTGCCAAGCTGAAACAATGTAACACCTTTATTGTATCTAGCCTTCAGAGTAATTGCATGTAGTCTTCACGTCTCCAATCACTAATTGTGCGTACGTGCCATGTGAAAGTAGCTAAACTAATGTATTAAATGTTTTAATTATCAAAGGCACAAGGAGCACGTACCTGCGGCGTGTAAATAGCCGAAATTGTGTGCATATCAGCGCTTATCATGTCATGCTCCAGAAGCTCGTCTTGGGCGGCCTTGTATGAAGTGATGAATTCCTGCATTTTCTGTTGATTTCAGGAGGTAGAATGGGAGAAGAGAGCGGGGTTAAGAGTTCTGATGGTACAACATTATGAATTTTCATTGATTGCAAAGGCGATCGGTCCGATATGTTATTAAATTCCTTTCTGCTGTTGGTGCTGTTGTCATTATAGGGAATGAGATTAGAGGTAAAACAAGAGTAAAGTCCCTTTTCTAAAAGACAACACCCCAAAATACTTTCATGGTTATTATAATCTAGACCTAGATTTTAGGATCTTAAGTTTCTTACTTTTATAAACGATTTCACATCTATAACTCAAAAACTATAGAGCTAAATAAAAAGTTTATCTTCAAAATAAATCTGTCGCATAAGCTTTAAAAGACTGTATTCTTAAGACAGTGGGTAATCCCATTTAATTTCCACATAATATTGTCTTTAAAATATTTTTTAAAGAATTCGCTAGAACGTAAATCGGCATGTGCTAGCCTTAACGATTAAATCTCACTCGGAGAGACATCAGGAAAGATCCGCTACTCTTGTTGAAATCTCATTCCCTTTTGGTTTATTTATGTTGACTTAAACGGAAGCTTTTAATACGATTATGAGGCTCTACCGCGCCAATATAGATATAATGATTTCTAGTGTATTATGTGAATGAACTATGTCAATAACACCTAATTCCCTCAACACTAAACTAGTTAAATACGAAATGTAGCAATTTTGATACGACAAATTGTCCTACGAGATGGGCAATCAGATGCATATCATAACTTTGTGTTATATTCAATGTTTTATAGAAGAGGAAAGAAAGGGAATTATGGCTCATCGATCACCAAATTGCCACAATGTCTAACTCAAAAATCATGCCAACATCCAAAGAACTGTATATTCAAGTCTGTAATGACATTACTGACCTCTTTTGTCCCGAGGACGAATCCGCCAGCAGTCCAGACAAGATCTTTCTGTATGATCTCCCAAGGTCTAAGTTTGGATATCTTGTCACCAGGCCCGACCTCTGACAAACCGATCTTACTAGCGTTAAACTTGTCTGGGAGTTCAAGGGTGAACGGAGCATTCTTTTTGTGGACTGTCTCTTTCAGCAAGGGTCTAGAACCAAGTCAGAGCGATATGGGAAGACAATATTAAGACTCGTAAAGGTAAGAATTATGAACTTGTTGATAAAAGAGAGAGAGAGAGAGAGAGAGAAACATTGCAGCCAAATTGATACATGACAGGTAATAGGAAAAAGCAAGCCCTTGAAATTGATGCTGCCCGGGCGAAACAAAAAGCAGTATCTGCAGTGTAAACTATATAAGAGATACTGCATTTCGTTTGTCCACGGCAGAATGTTAGACGATGCATTTCTTTGCCGAGAAAAAAAATATCATCTTCTTTTTTTAATTTAGCGATGACCTGCTCTTGTCCTTATTTAGGATTAAGTTTGAAAAATGTTATTCAAAGGATAGAATCGTAAAGAAAAAGAGTGGAAGAGAACTTTTCAAGAATGACTGAAAAAGATAAAAATCTAATAGATTGTTGTCATGGCATTGCCTTCACCCACTTGGGAGAACATTATAAAACAATCCTAATAGATTAATGCTTGCAATATTTATGAAGAGATATGTTAAGTGAATAAAAAGGTCATGTGTTATAAGGGTGTGAAAAATGACGATTGTCAGGACAAGAAGAAGGCAAAGCAAAGTGAACAGTTTTTTTGTATAGCGCCTAATCCACTAAAATGCTTTAAGCTCTTTAGATAATGTTCCCCAACCTTAACCAATCAAATGAACTGCTTAAGTCACAGAGCAGCAGCTGTAAAAGCACTTTACTCTAACACAATGATAAAATCTTTCACTGCACGTAGCCGGGTACTCATTTAATGGCTGAGTGGCGCGAAGAAATGTGTTTAAATAGCCTTTCTCAAGGACTAAAGGTCGGCTCGACGACCGAACCTCTCGATGTGAAAGCCGAGCATCTACCAGTAGTCCACTACGATAAATGTAAAAAAGTGCCTCGCCCTTATCTTATAGTTATCAAAGTGGTTTTGTTCCCATTGAAAATATTGGTCTGTAGCATGTGTTTGTCTTAATAACTCGTTCAACAAGATTACCGATATTACAAAACTTGAATTGATTGCTTGTCGGTTGGTATTATGTCGGCCAAAAAACTCGCACCAAACAAGAGACTTACTTAAACAATCCGATGTCAAGCCAGGCCAGGGTTTCCGTCTTGACGTGACCCTCGTCAAGCACCCTCTGCAGGATATCATACTTGGCGTTCGTTGCGCATGACCACTCCGCGTTGACCGTCTGCGGCTCGAACTTCGGATACTCGGGGTCGGCAAAGAGTTTCCGCACATCCTCAAGGTCGTCAAAGGAAGAGAGGTCTGTTCGGTTTACCCGAACCAGAATGGTTTTATCTGCCGGTTGGGATTTCCGGATATTTCTGGAGGGAAGCGCACACAGGAGAGGTGAGTTTAAGAAAGATACTTTGTGGGTAGCGTTTGAAAAAAGAGTGGGGCAAACAAAGCTGCACTGCAATTTTTCCATTATTCTAATGCAAGTTAATAACATCATCAAAACATGGATGATACTTTAGAAGACACAATTCACCCGGACTTTCTTAAACTTACACAACGAGGCCAGACCATAAAAACAATATCATGAGTAAACGTTGAAGGACGCCTCTTTACAAGAGTTTAACACCCAGTGGCTAATCTTAACGCCTTAAAGTTCAAATGTGTATACTTGTAGGCTTTTGATATAACTATACTATTTTTTTAATCAGCAGGGTAATGAGTATTGAAGCAAGAGGCTCAGGTGCAATGCCAGAGTACGTATGGAGCTTTGCAAGACATTATAGGTAGGTTTGAGGCTGCATGATTGCCATGAAAAGGCCCACTACGTCTAAATGCCTGTTTCTGATTGGTTCATAATTAGAGACAACCTGGGGGGGGGGTGATAATCTATCCAGGCAGTGGGTTATGACGACAAAAAAATCAGAGACTCAATAAAGTTCTGCAATTTCAGATCATATCAGCAACCACAGTATACCAGACACAAGTCGCTAGATTTAGTTTTCAGTTGTAATCCTGAAATGAAATATCGTCTGAGAGGGCATTATATATACACATTTAAAGAAATAGGGTAAAAACTTATAAAGTCAATATTCTAGCTGTTGATAAATGTTCCCTTCTAAAAGCGATCTGAAGTATTTTTAGTTGCTTGAGATGTTTGACATGTTATTAGCTTTAATGTGTATTTAGCTTCCTTGAAATGTTTAATGTGTATTTAGCTTCCCTGATATTTTTAACGTTTCCTTAGTTTCCCTGAGATGCTTAACATGTCCTAAGCTTGTCTGAGATGTTTAATTTTCCTCAGATGTTTAACGTGCCCTTTCCCTGCAATACTTAACGTGTCTTTAGCTTCCTTGAAATGTCAATCGTGTCCTTAGCTTCCCTGAGGTGTTTAAACTGTCCTTAGCTTCTTTGAGATGTTTTTCGTGGAAGGAATCACAATACCTTGCCGCCTCTCAAAATTAGTTCTTGAAAGAATGTCTTACTTGAAGGCAGCCAACATCTCGTCATCATCGAAGTAGGCGACCACAGTGTTGGTGAGCCATCCCCAGGTCCTCATCCACTCCAGATAATCCTTCTCCTCCGTCACAGTGCCGTCTGCACGCTTCACAGGGCCCAGGCGCAGGTACATGGTTACTATGGTGATGTCGAGAGGGTTGGCTGGCTTCGGCTCTTCCGGTCCGCCCCACCATGATCTCTGAGAGAGGTGAAGGCCGTAGAGGCAGTAGAGGAGGTTAAAGTTAGAGGAGTTTCAGGCAAATGCCGGTAAGTTTGGACAACGAAGGAAGAGGAAGTGAATGGTCAAAAGGGCAATTAAAAAAGGTAATGTTTACTTTAAGAAAGAAATGTTTTCCCTTTGGTGGTTTCTTCCTCCCCCCTCTCTCTCCATCTCTCTCTCTCCCTCTGTCTCTCTCTCTCTCTCTCTCTCTCTATCTATCTATCTCTCTATCTCTCTATCTGTCTATCTATCTATCTATCTCTCTATCTCTCTATCTGTCTGTCTCTCTATGTCTTTGTCTCTCTCTGTCTCTCTGTATCTATTTGTCTCTCTCTCAAACTCTCTCTCGCTCCCTCATCCTCTCTCTATCTTTCTCATTTAACTACCTATCTATCTATCCATCTTTATATCTATCTATCTATGTATTGTGTATGTGTGTTTATATGTGGATAATCTACATCATTATGAGAACGATAGGACTAACAGCCTGATGAACCACGCCAGTAAAGTGATGTTAAGAGCCATCCTAAATAAACTGCGAACACAGGCAGAGGATATATTCGCTGAGGAACAGGCAGACTGTAGGAGGGAAAGGTGCACTACGGAGCAAAATTTGTTCTTTAATATTCAACCTTCGAGCACTAACTAAAAATAAAGCCAACACGCTTTCGCGTCTTTATAGATTTTAAGAAGCCTTTCTACATGGTGTGACTCGATGCGCTCTGGGGCACTGTGAAGAAAGAGAATTGTGTGGCGAAAAGTCATTAAGTTCATAAAGCAAAAAGCAAGTAGCGAAGTTCTCTCTAAAAACTGAGTTTGTGAATGGTTCCATACATCAGCTGGAGTGAGACAATAATGATTTCTGTCACTGACCTTGTTCAACATCTTACTGATACAGATAATGACGGAAGCCATAGAAGAACATGCTGAAACGATCACTAAACACCGACCTTATGTTCGCAGACGACATAGATGGCTTAGCCGGAAGCGGTAAAGTAAACTTTCCTCTCTGGTGAACCAACTAGACAACGAAGCTACTAAAAGTACCATGTAAGTCATTATAATTAGTGCAGGAGAGACCATATTGATGACCAACAGGGACGAGCCTGTAAGAACCAAAATCCAAGTTATCTGGCACCGAAAGGGTCTCAAAACCTGGAGTATTATTTTGCAAGAGTCGCACAATCAGCAGCAGCAGTGAGGAAGCTAAAACACCTGGACAAATAAAACCATCGTCAGATTAAAGATCAGGCTTCTACATTTACTTGTCCTGTCCATTTCTCTATACACCTGTAAAACGCGGACCCTGGCAGCAGAACTGAAAATAAGGATCCTAACAGTTAAGATGAGATGCTTTAGAAGACTGACCACCATCTCTTATACTGACCACATTGCACGTGAAGAAGTGTGGAGAAGAATAAGACAACATACGAAAAAATATGAAGACCTGCTGAGCACAGATATAACAAACGTGAGTTTTTTCGGACACACAGATAGTTCCAGATGGGGGCAGTTCTGGGAAAGAGAGGAAGAGGCAGACAACATTTAATATTTAGAGATTGGACTGGAATGAGCTTCGGAGAGACACAGAAATCGCCCGCCAACGTGACACAGAAATCGCCCGCCACCGTGACACAGATATCGCCCGCCACCGTGACACAGAAATCCTCGCCACCGTGACACACAAATCGCTCGCCCCCGTGACACATGAAGAAGACTTGAAGGCGCAGTGTTCGTCAAAGCAGCGCCCCTACTACCCTGGCGGGTTACGGGATTTGTAAGTTGTAAGGTAAGTACGTTAGTAGGTGGTGGGTGTATGTATGCATATATAAATATATATCTATCTATTTAGATTCTATGTTTTTATGTCATGAAATACAGTGCTCAACTTGTATAAGGAGCTTATGTATACATCTGTCTATTTATCTGTCAATTTAGCTATCTAGCTATCCAGCCAATGCAGATATCGAACGCATCTATCTATACATGTTTCTCCTCCCATCTTCTCTCCCTCATCTATATGACATCTGCTCGCTCCATCCCACAATCCAGCACAACGGTTTTTTTTTGTCTACTTCACATTACCTCAATAAAGACTCACCCCCCTCCCCCTCTCCTCTGATACAAACGCAAGAACAACTTCGCTTATTTCTCTCTTCGGTTCAACCAAACACCTACCTTAGGTAGTGGCTGACCATTAGCGTCGGTCTCGTTTCTTGGAACTGTGAACAGAAAAGAAAACAGCAGATTCAGTTATAATGCAAATAACCTTTCCACTTCGTGACTGATTTGGTTCATTTTGCCTTCATTTTTAGTCAACTGCTCTTTCACAGTGTAATGTTATTACTATTTACAAAAGATGGATCGTGAAACGATATTGAAGGAAACCTCAACCTCGACAATTTCCTTAACTTTGAATCGAGTTTGCGTAAACTTAAATACTTTGAGTTTGAGTTAATACTTTTAAAAGAAACTCGTATTCAAAGTCAACTCTGGCAGTCCCTTTTTGTATTATTCTATTTTATATTGTAATATAGGATTCCATTGTACTATGTTTGTTTGAGTTACAGGCTTTTCAAAGTACACTTGTCATGGTTAATAACTTCTTGCTAAAGAATATGTCCCCCCCCTC
>BMAT01010153.1:135552-147419 GCA_019649035.1 Elysia marginata | reverse complement strand
AGGGACGAAGATTAAATACAAAACTATTAGAACTTCTCGCTACAATCCATCAAAGTCAGAGGCCTCCAACGCCTAGAGGAAGAGAAAGCCACCTTGAGTGAAAAAAAAGCGCATGACCTAGTGAACTCTTTTCTTTCTTTCTTTCTTTCCCTGCCCTTCCTTCTTTTCCTTTTCTTTTTCCTATTAATCTCCTTCGGTGTTTTTTATTGTTATCATCTGTTATCTTCAAAATATCTTCCGTTTATTTCGATATTTTTGAAATATTCTGAAGTCAGTTTTACGCCCCTCTCTTTCTCATTAGGCTTATCTTTTCGACAACGTGTATGCATGAAATTTTCTTCAATCAACCCATACCAGCATAGGTAATTTCCATTGAGTGATATTATTGTTAATTTTTGTTGTTGTTTTTTTACGTTCCTCACCAATAACCTTTTATGGTTGGGAATTATTTAACTTTCTCCCGTCTCTCTCTTTTTATGTTCACCTATTCGCCTGTTTGTTTTTTCCCTGTTTTTCTCATATCTTTTTCTTTTTTCCCTTAGCCTTCATTAAATTTTTGTTGTGAAGTGTATCTATGATAAACATGCGAACATTTTCTCCATCTTTTGCGCTTTTTCTCAACATCTCTGCCAAATTAATTTGAATCTTCTAATTCTGTCAGGTGTGTACACCGTACCGGCTTCTGCATACAACACTTGCTCCGTCTCTTATTGTTTGTTGTCTCCATGTTAAACCAACGCTGCTTAATTCAAAGTTCATTAAATCCGTTTTCAGTTGATTTTATTCATTTTTTATTTGTATGTCCCATGAGGACATATATATATTTATTGTAAGGGTTTGCAAATAACTCAAATTTTCGCCTATGTCGAAACTATTTATTATGCCCCCTTGATGATTGGTTTAAACAGAGTTTAGTGTATTTTTGATCGGTGTATGCAGCCTGGTATTAAAATCTACATCTCGGGTGTACACATGGTAGAAATGTGGGGGGGGGGGAGGGGGGCGACTAGCACACTTTGACAGGGACAGATACAAACATCACTGAACCAGTAATTACCGTTATTGTTGAAGCCCGTGCATTTTTCCTGGCGTCCTGATAGATGGTGCTTCTATAGTTGATCACTGGTTTCTTGTGGGATAAGGAGGGGGTGTGGCATGGGGGGGGGGGGGCGCATGGCGAATATAGTTTTGTTGAGGATATCTAAAAATTAGGACTAGCTATATCATTGTGAAAAAAAAATGGTCTGACAAGAAAAAACTACAGATTAATATAGATTTAAAAGAGATACTTTTTAAATAATATGGAAAAAACGATGAGTAGATAAACTCTTGTGATCTAAAGAGATGGAGACAGAGAGAGCGAGAGAGAGAACCACAGAGAAAGAAATAGAGAAGGGGGGGGGGAGAGGGATAGAAAAATGAGAAAGCAATTCATCAGAAAAGGGTATGACGAAAACGAAAAAAAAGAAGCTTGACTTGTGAAAAAATTTTTTTTAGCT
Organism: Elysia marginata; assembly: GCA_019649035.1. Lineage (NCBI taxonomy): Eukaryota > Metazoa > Mollusca > Gastropoda > Plakobranchidae > Elysia > Elysia marginata. The sequence continues at coordinate 145,920 of BMAT01010153.1, read as the reverse complement.
TATAATAAAGAGAAAAAAAAATCAGCAACACACAATTGCCCCCTCCCCTAATGCATCAAGAGAAAACTGAGAGAAACTTAAAGACAGAAGAGTAAAAAAAATAAATGAATGTGTGGGTGTGCACAAGATTACACCGAATTGTTTTGTTACCTTCTCCGTTCTTGTTTTTCCAGTATTCTACATAATAATATGATGCCGTACCTTCTTACTGATGACATCACGGGACAATGTCTTCCACTTGACTGAATGTTGTTCTCATCTGTCGCTGCCCACTTCAACAAAACCCCAACAACAAGAGAAACACACACAATGAAACCTCCCTAGCCCTAGACACGACGCCATGTTTGATCACGTGACTCCACGCAAGCGCACTTGACTAGATCCGGGGCGTCTGTCAAGTTACGGTGCAGTAGCTCAAAGTTGTCGCCGGGAACAAATCTGCCATATGTAGAGGCTCTCCGTTCTAATCCGGGTCTTCTGTTATCTTCTTTCGTTTTACAACGCTAGAGGGTGAATTCGGAATCCCATATGAAGGATTGTAGATTTGGAGCGAATTGCTAACCTCACAGGATTAATTGTTACAAGTTTGTCAAAGGTATCCCAGGAAAGAAGTCAAAGCTAAGGCGCTTCCGTTTGGTATCAACTGTGGAAATCTCACAAATTGTTCTGTTAAGTGTGAAATTTATACAGGGTCTACTTTGGTCACCCAATTTTTTCCCCATAAGGCAAATTACCCCCCCCCCTTTGAATGTCTTTAAAAAAGACTCTTAACTTATGCCAGATATAATTTTTCCCTTCAGAAAAAAAAGACAAACTATAACAGGAATCATAATTATATAACCGTATTTTTCAATATCTTAGACTATACAGTATGAGAATGCATTCAAACTTACACCATATTTTAATGCAATAGTTACACCATACTTTAATGTAATAGTACAGCCCATTGAGATTCTAACGTTCTGCAGTTATAAAAACTTCTTTTAGAAAATGGATCATTCCCCAGCAGGAGACATGAGACAGAAACCAACGGGTTAGTTTATTTGAAGGCCGTGTATGTAATGATGTTGTGAAACGTCAACATCTTCCGTGTTGGTTCTCAGTCACTGTTGCTGCTGAGGTTGCAGTTCTACAGAGCATGACATTCTTTTTCTTTGATAACAACAGTCTGTTGTATTTGCCGAAGTTTCCAGCGATACAGCCCTTTCTATTTCAGTAGTTTAAAATCCCCTAAGTTTTCATCAGGCATGACCGGCTCTGTGGCCTAGCGGTAAAGACACTCGCTCAGAGATCGGGAGGTACGGGTTTGATTCCCCGCCGAGTCAAACCAAGGACTTTAAAATCAGTATTAGTAGCTGATCCGCCTGTTGTCTGGCACTATGGATTTAGTGCTAAGTCTGGTCGGCCCCGGTGTCAGGATAATGTGACTGGGTGTGGTGTACGTGTATGCAGCGCTCCGTACATCACAGTGTGGCAGCACGCTTTCAATTGTCCCAAGCGCCGTCTCTGATATGAACTTGCAGTTGAAAAGAGACTTTAAAATTCAAACAACCAACCAATCTTTGATAATAATAGTCTGTTGTATTTGTCGTGTTTAGAAGCTTCCAGCGATACAGCCCTTTCTGTTTCAGTAGTTTAACAATCTCCTAAGTTTGGATCAGGCATGCTTATACGGATACAAAGCGGCGGTAGAGAAAACAAAAGCAAAGCACGGAGGCAAGATGGCGATACAGCCTTTCATTGTGAGCGAAATATTTATTAATAAAACCCTATCATACAGTAGACCTTCACGTAATAATTTCAAATCTTTGTGAATGAGCAAAAACGACTTTAGGAAAAAAAAACCCTTCACTTTTAGATGATTTCGAGTTCTGAGATTTTTAAACTATTCGATTTAAACTCTCTCGAGGGTTTCCAATATTTTTTTTTCTGTACCAATATAATCGTATCTGGTATACTGGATCTGACTCCAAAATTTCCGTATATTGTTAGACTCGGTCATAAGAGTATTTTAGCAGTCGATTTTTCGGCATTTCGACGTTAAGTCCTTAGGGAAAGGCTATGTACACACACATTTCCTTCGCCTCACTCATGCGTTAAAGGAGTACCCGACTTTAGGCTGTGAAAGACCTTGGCTGTATGCTAGAGTAATGCGCTTTATTTGCTGCTCCTCTTTGAGTTCAGAAGGTGATTTGGTTGGTCATGATCTGTCGGGGAACCCATGTAAAGCACTTAGAGCATTTTAGTAGATTAGGCGCTAAATTATTTTTATCTTGTACTCTTCACCAATGCCAGTATAACCAACTCAGCAGAACCCCTACTATCATGACTATCACTGATTCTCAAAGCTACAGAAATCCAACATTTCTTTTAAAGAAACTATACAACGATTGTTCCATTGTTTTTGGATATAAATTACAAAGTAACCCGCACTTTGTACAGGATACGCTATTAAAAAAACAAACCGCAAATAAGCGGAAAGTTAAAAGGTTTCGTGACAAAAGTTGCCTAACCTGTCCTAAATTTTCTATTTGAATTAAGCTTAGAACTAGTTTTTCCCCCATTTCAATTTTTTTTCTAATTCTAGGAATTCAACTCTATAACTCTATAAAAAATAAATAACATTTTTTAGATTTATAAGCTGGAGAATAAAAAAAACTCGGCAAATTTTGAAAAGGGGTAATACCTATCATTTCACCCGAAAACCCTTCATTACCGTCACGAAGAAATAATTCTTTCTATGCCTTTTACTAACTCTCGCTGAGAATCTGGTCTTGACCACAGAGTGAAAGTAAAACATTATTATGATAGTCCCACAAACTGTTACAGCACACATCGAGAAGGGAACTGACCAGTGTCCACTCCGTGTAACAAGGCAGTGGTCAAGCCTCAAGCACAGGTATTATAATTCGACAAAGCACTTGAGAGAGGCGGCTCTTTGAAGTGGACAATTTTTCAGGTACCGGTGGGTACTAGAGGAGGCTTGTCCACTGATGTTGGCCTGTGCAATAGTCCCTAGACAGACGTAGTAGACATAGCGGTAGATTGGGACATAGAGAGAGATAGAGAGATAGATAGATAGATAGATAGATAGATAGAGAGATAGAGAGAGATAGAAAGAGAGGGAGAGAGATAGATAGAGGTTTAGGGAGAAAGGGAGATAAGGGGAGAGAGATATATAGAGAGAAAGGGAGATAGAGAAAGGGAAAGAGATAGAGAGAGAGGGAGAGAGATAGATAAGATAAAGATAGAGAGAGAAAGGGAGAGATAGAGAGAGAGAGGGAGAGAGGGAGCAAGAGAAAGAGAGAGAGAAAGAGAGTGAGAGAGATAGACAGACAGATAGACAGATTGAGAGAGATAGTGGGAAAAGCTGGTGGAATGAAGCTCATAGGAAAGATAAAAAAAACTCTTCAAAAAAGCCAATGAAAAGCAAAAACACATAAAGACGTACAGGACACTCAGAAATTTTTTTTTAAAATATGGGAAGAAAAGGAGAGGATTGATAAATAATAAAAAGCTATCCCTGAATTAGAAAAAGAAAAGTGAGAATTTATAGCAAATTTAACATCTCCAAGATCAGAAAAAAGCATCGTTAAAAAATATAAACGTCTCGTAAAGTGGAATTTGCAACGTCCTAGTAACGTTGATTCGCACTGAACCTAAAGCAGACCATTGTAATGGAAAAGTTAGCAGATAACTCAGGAACCAGCCCGTGATGACTCGAAGGTCAAGGTCTCGGGACAGCCTGCAAGAACCCCCTCCAGGGAAATAGCCGAAAGCGGAGCTTTAATCGCCAATCACTCATACCAAGAGTGCTGGTTTTGTTTTCAAGCTCCTTTGAATTGAACTAGCCTCTCAATCGATCTCTGGAGTTGAAGGAGTTTCTTTCACCATCACTTTACGCGTGCTTTCACTCACACCTGAAGTCAATAGGCGTACCTGTGTCACGCGAGCCTATTGGTTTGTTGCACTGATCACGTTTAATGACGTCATCAGCTAAAGTTAACAGTAGTGATCTGTGTTGAGCTTGCCACCCAATCGCCAAATATAGATCTGTATAAGCCAATAGATTGTATAAAAATAGGCAAGTCACGCTGAGGCATTTTAGTATTTTAGCGGGTTCGATTCCCGAACATGCCATGTTGCAATTGCTTTGGGAAAGCAACTTTCCCTAACCCTAACTTTCCCCAGTCCACCCACTTGTAAAATGGGTACCCAGCTACAGGCAATTCTTGAATTTGTGATATGCGCCTACAAACCCTGTATATGGGTTAAAAGTGGCCTTCAAATGTACTAGTCAACTATGGCATTAGTGGCGCTGCTCTGTGGCGACACAATTACGCTAAGTAACGAAGGCAAATTTCCCGAAAAGAGATTAATATAGTGTATAAATATGTGCAATCCCACTGCGTTTTAGTAATATTTCATACCCTAACCCCAACAATAGTATTGCTGTATACTTTGCTATAAGCAATAAACATGTATACAACATAAGAGTAGTTCTGGAAAACGATTAATGGCGAAGTACTAGGCTTAGACCTAAAATTGTCGTAGCTGCTGCTCTTAGATTTTATTTTACAACAGTAACCGATATTCATGGAAATATTATGGCCTATATTAACTACACCAGTAAAAAATGCGGACGTTCCCGGAAACCAAATTGATATCCTAGAGAAAAGACTATTGGAAAACTAGATTAAGTAAGAATCAAACATTTTTAAAAATAAGTAACATGGAAAGGGAGAATCTGACATTCCCTATAAAAATCTAAACATTTCTTCAAGTTATATAAAGTAACTGAAAATCCCCCAAACATCAAAGCTTTAATAGATAATTATACTATTTTGACCTGACACCTTCTGAATTTGGCTTCAAATTGGACAAAAGTCAACAACATTTACTTTTTATAAGAAGGAAAGAGAGCGATGCCTAAATTCTACTTCTTAATCCAGTACCAGATAGCGTGTAAATTTAGGCTGAAAATTTTTACTAGAAAAATACCACGAATACGACGTAGGCCTAAAACTAGGGAACCGCTTAAATTAGTCTGCTATTTTGGTGTAAATATAGTCTAGTCCGTCACATGAATTAGACCCCTTGATAAAATTCATCCATATTGAAAAGTAGCTTTCTTTCTTTGCAGTCTGAAACCAACGAAAAATAAGATACATTTTAAGAGGACTAGGATATTTTCCAGTAATAATAATTTGTTCACGTTTTAAAAGTTCCACAAAATTGCCATAGCGTAAATTGCGATATCCACCTTATTTGAGCGGGTTAAAGTTCATTTTTAGCATAGTTGAGGTGAGATAGAACAATACACTTAGTCTGGTTAGTTAGTGTCTGTCTGTCTGTGTGTCTTTGTCTGTCTGTCTGTCTCTGTCTCTGCCTGTCTCTGCCTGTCTGTCTCCCCCCCCCACCCATAAGTTTTCGTTCTAGCTACTCGTCTCTGTATAGCTGCTGCCGCTGCTGTAGCTGCTCGTGGTAAAGGTAAAGTGGATGCGACTAAAACGCATGGGCTTTTTTTCTTGACAACTTGTATCAATCCTAATGGATGGGTCTGCTTTAGTTTGGCGAATTGACTTTAGAACTCTTCACACTTCAGGCCCAGCGACATTGTAAAAAACAATCTCGATCTTGCGAAATCGATTCCGAAAATTTATAAAAGTAAATTTGAAAAAAAAAAGAAGGGATAAAATGTAAGGTTGGTAAGGATGACTGAATCATAGAAATTTGGCAATGATAGGTATGTAAATAATGACTTCACAGACAAACAGATAAATTAATGAATAGATAGGTAAGCAGATAGATGGAAAGATAGGTACCGTGGCATACGTAGGTAGAACTAGGTAGAACTATGTAGATAGGTTGAAAGAGAAGGATAAAGCAATAGATATACAATGTATAATGTAGATGGTATAATAACAGGAGTGCAAAAAAGGGAAAAAAGTGGAGAAATGGGACGGGACGAGGGGGGGGGAGAGGGGGAACAGAATGGATCACAAAAGAAAAATACTTTCAGCTAATAGAAAACAAGCAAATACAACCCTTTAAGTAATTTCAATAGCCTACACCATGAAATTAGCGCGAGGCCTAGCGCGAGGGAGTTGTCACATGTCAAACCAACGCGGGAAATTAGACTAATGAGTGGCTCACGTATTTGTTCAAGATGCTAAAACGCTCACCTCCAATACGGCTGTTTGCCGAAGCTGCTCCGGGGTACACTGTCTTTCAAGGACGCGGCAAGGCCACTGTTTACCTTTTTATGTAGACAAATTGACATTGCTGCTAAAGAAAAAAAAAATTAACCTCGTAGTTACGGCAAGAGCTGGTGTTGACTTTTAGTTTTGAAAATCTTTCATTAGAGTTGAATCCCCTTGAGAGAGAATTGGCCGTGGGGTGTGTTTTACTCATCACCGTACATCAGTCATCCGCCGTGACAGGGCTTTTAAATTTCATGTACGGTATTTCACTAGGAAACTTTCAAACACAGTGAACAGAGATGCGCGCCGAACGATTGTGTCTGTCTTGAGAATGATAGACATTTAGAGCTTAGATAGATAGATAGATAGAGAGATAGAGAGAGAGAAAGAAAGAGAGAGAGAGGAAGATAGGGAAAGAATAAGACAAAAGAGAAAGAAAGTGAGACCGAAAAGGATAAGTGGAAGAGAAAAAAGAGACAAAAAATAGAGAGATAAGGAGAGACTAAAAGAAGGAGAGATTTAAAAGAGAGAGAGACGCACAGAGAGATAGAGAGAGAGGGGGGGGGCGAGAGACAGAGAGGGAAGTTAGAAGAGCCATCACATTCTCAATAAGCAACAGATTGATTTGAAAGCGCATGATAAAGAAGTTTAAAATTTCAAATTTTAGCTCCTAAAGTATCGATGTTAATTCTTGATTTAAGAAGGTTGGAGTGATTAAGCTTCTACAGTGAAAACGTAGTAAACCCTACACAAGGAAGCAAAAGTACTACTTCTCACGAAGCAAATTTTGTAAAGCTGCGTCTATCTCTGAAACTAAACTTCAAAGTTAAAGAGCCAAGTGTTTTAGATCTACCGCTAGACTACAACGTTACGCCTCACCGTAAACGCTATAAGACAAAAAAAACCCCGTAAAATATTCCAAATTCTTCACGTTATTACCACGGCCGTTTTCATGTAACAAAAATAATGACACGCGAAACCTTCTTACCCCCCCCCCTAAAAACAAAACGAAACGAAATGAAAAATCGGGTAGCAATAGAGCGGCATAGCGGTATATCATGTAGGGTAAAATTGGAACCTGACAGGCATTCCGTCACGGGGTTGTCATTCAACATGGCATAAACATGATTTAGAACCCGTGAGGCCGTTGTTAGGGTAATTCCCCTACAGGTCTCTCTCTGTCTTCCCTACAGTCACGCATGAGCAGTGAGAAATTTTTCCAAACAGACCCGTTAAACTATTTAACTATAACGCGAGTAGCAGCAGCTGCTGTTGAAGGGAGAGTGAAGTCGTCGTCAACATGATTTAATGGTTTGTAGCGCGTTCGATGTACGGGCGGTACGTTAAATAATTTTGTTCCCGATAGTGGTCTATATTAGATTATTAGAGGTTTGCGTTCAGCTGATGCGCTAGTTAATGCTAAATGTTTTCAAAGTTCGTTGTTGTTGTTTTTTTCTGTTTCTTTTTTTTTATTTTTATCGTTGCTTTTGACCCGTGAGTTATATAGGTAATTGCTTTTAGGGAGAATGGGTGAGAAAAATGGATAGATGAAGGAAGGGAATAATAATAAAAAATTGGATAGAGAAAGTAAGAGAGAGAGAGGGAGAGACAGAGAGGGACAAACAGAGAGAGAGAAAGATAGATAGACAAAGAGAGAGACAGAGAGAGAGAGGAATAGAATGCAAGGAAGAAAATGGTTCCAAATTCATTTCTCCTTTGAAACTCTCTTTGCCCCCCTTCTCAATCTACCTCTCTCTCTCTCTCTCTCTCTCTCTCTCTCTCTCTCTTTTATAAACGCTCACAGAGCACTAGTACTGGCGCGTTTTATTTAATCCTGAATTAATATAAGCAAACAAAGGAAAAAATCTCTACAATGATAAACAAAACCTTATTAAACAAGGCAATCGAAAACACGCCGCAACTGGAATTCCAACATTAACTACAACTAACCCCCCCCCCCCCTTTTATATGAAATTCAGTTCCCAAAACATAACAAAAGGGGTGGAAAGGGGAGTAATTTTAGCGAAGAATTAAAGATAAATACTCAACCCCGGTGCATAGTTTCACGTTACAACAGTGATGGGTGCAGTTGACTTTTTAGTGCTATAAGGTTTGCCATGAAAGATATCAGCCTAGAACATTTCGTCGCAACATCCAGACGGCGATAGGTAAAGGCCATCCACCTCCAAAAAATTAAAGAATTTGTTCCATCCTCTCTATAGACATTGAAAAAATAAGTGACCCTTGGCGTTCTTAAGATTGTGCGAGTATGAAAGAACAAAATTACGTGGTCTAGTGGTAGATGCTCGGCTTTTGGACCGAGAGGTCTGGGGTTCGAGTCCTGCTTTCGGCAGGCCGACGTTTAGTCCTTGACGAAGGCTATTTACAGTCATTTTCTTCGATTCACTCATGCGTTAAGGGAGTACCCGACTAAAGTCAGCGAAATATCTTGTCAGTATGCTAGATTGATGCGCTTTATTTGATGCTCGTCTGTGAGTTCAGAAGGTGATTTGGTTGATAATGGCATGTCGAGGAACACATGTAATGCGCTTCTAGCATGATAGTGGATTAGGCGCTACATTAAGCTCTATTTACTTTAATTTATTTAACTAGAGTTTTTTCTCTATATTTCTAAATACCTATATCTAAAAAGGGGGTTAAACAGCTTTGGGGATAAATTTAACTTCTGTTTATAAGACAAAAACAGCACAACTTTGCAAGCTAGGTAGCCAATGCCTCAATATTAAGGCAGAAGCAAATTCGGAAAGTGATAAAAGATAAAAGAAAAGAAAACAGGTTGCATGATTCTTGTAAAGCTCTTGTTAAATTGACCTGGGTAAGCCCAACATTGAACCCCCTAAACTCAAATCTAAATCTTATTTGTATTCTACAAAATATACTCCAGGAACTTTTAGCGTTCATGTTGTCAAATAAAAATCGACGTAATCTAGACCTAATCATCGCTTTAAACAATTAATACTGGGGTTGAAATTGGCGATTGGTGGTATTAAAATATATTTGCTTAAAATTCAATAGACCTCACCGATTTATGAGAAGAGAAACCAAACATTTTTTCTCATCGAGACATTTAAATATGTTGACAACACAATTACTTTTCAGAGAAAATCTTCATTGAACAAAGATTCATGCACTTTAAATTCTGTTTTCAGCTATGCAAGAGGACTATGAGAAGTTTTGTTTTTTAATGCCATTTTGACCAGGCATGTATTCAGGCTCATTGTTTAACAATAAATCAACAACTTTATTTCCTTTTGTAGCTAAGCGCACACCCTTTTCCCAAGCAGTAGGAAATTTTTTTTAAATATAAATTTTCGTAACCGCAACAGAGGGATTTTCATGTATGGTTTGAGTTTTAAACGCCTGGGATAAGTAATATAGTTATAGCCTCACCTACATGTAACGCGTAAATAAAACGAATAATAATTATCGCAGATACCATGTTTTTCTCCTCCAATGCCATTCCACTGAAGCCGTCGATGCGCGGTGTATTCTTACGCCTCTTGCTACAGATCCTTCCGCCATTGGTTAAGTGATCCTCAACTGTTGAAAAGATTTGGGTATTTTAATGCCTCATTGTTTGGTTTCCCGAACTGATTGATGGATGGCGACCTGTCACAACACGCGCGGGGGAATCCCCGAAAACCAAGCGCAGCGCGCGCTGTTCCGGATTATTTCTTCTCGACAAGCGTTAAGTTTCGATTTATGCGTTGCGTTCTCCCGCGGCTGCTGTGCAGGTTACGTGTATCAGAACTGCGTATAGATCTAGTTCCAGCTTGCCGTTCCTATGAGGCTGTTTCAGGACTAACCTCTCTTGTGTGTAAAATTCAAAAGGTGGGCTCACCAGCAACTCTTCTGTGGGCGAGGTAGTTTATTCGAGTATCTCTAGAGCTGAATCTAAACCTAAAAACTCACCACTGCCCAAGGGGAACTACTCTTAAAATTTTTCTTAATTCGTGGAAGAGCCTTATAGGGACTGCGGCGTAATGGCTGTTGAGTTGAGAGTTGAATAATTAAGGGACATGTCTGTATGGATATAATGTGTATACGTTTTAATGTATGAGATATTAGGCCTACGCACTTTGTCAGTTTAGTTGATTGGTTATTATGCCTAGATAGATAGCAAGATAGATAGATGGATAGATAT
>BMAT01010153.1:33106-44185 GCA_019649035.1 Elysia marginata | reverse complement strand
TCAATCGCTCAAAGACTGTATAATCGATCGCTCAAAGACTGTATAATCGATCGCTCAAAGACTGTATAATCGATCGCTCAAAGACTGTATAATCGATCGCTCAAAGACTGTATAATCGATCGCTCAAAGACTGTATAATCGATCGCTCAAAGACAGTATAATCGATCGTTCAAAGACTGTATAATCGATCGCTCAAAGACTGTATAATCAATCGCTCAAAGACTGTATAATCGATCGCTCAAAGACTGTATAATCGATCGCTCAAAGACTGTATAATCGACGAATGGATTACCTCTATAAACATAGTGTGTCATCTATATAAATCATCTAACCCTGTCATGACAAATTTAGTCCTTGCCTCAAGATAGTTAACAGTTTCAAAGATAAAAAGTCATAACATATCAAAGGATATCTTGCATCTTGGAACCAAAACAATGCGCCAATATTCAACAATAAAGTTTATCTTATCTAACCTATCGTAAAACAACAATGCCGTCTCTTGTCTTGCAAGAGTATTTTTCTGCGTACTGTCTATTATAATATGTGTGTATTTTATAAATAATTCTGACTCAAACTCATTATGAAACACCACAAAGAGACCAGAATAGTGAACAATACGCGCTAAGTTCAGGAAGCTGGAGATAAGTGGCCCGTGTGATGATGTTGCATGCTATCTTACAACATTAGAGCTGGTGAAGTCAGCGATCTAATGCGATTGCTAAGTGCGCAGTATTGTTAAGATGAACGTAGAAACATGTTCACGGACATAGTTTTACTGCCGTGGACAGACGTAATGCAGTATCTCTCATATGGTTTTCACTGAAGATACTGCTTTTTGTTTGTCCCGGACATATCTGAAGATAGTTGACACTTTGAAGTTAGTTATGAACTCGGCAATATGGTGTTAGTCTAAAGTCCATTATTATAAGGGGAGTCAGGGCAAAATGAGACATATCTTTATTTTTCAACTTTGTGATTTTCAAGGGAAGCATCTTATTTGCATATTTCTCTTTCTGGTCGAGATGTTACTTTGGTTTAAAAATTTCATATTGAGGTTGTAACAGCCTATACTCGGAGGTAAATGTTCGAAGACAGAAAATTTAAAAAATGCAAAGTTTTGCCCCTTTTTCTCAGCTATTTGAAAAGAGTTTTTGTCGCGTTTTGCCCCTAAACCCTTCTTTTTATGCATATATACTCGCTTATTTTATCAACATTGGGTGTTAAGTAGAGACCTAATATATATAAATTAAAAACAGTACAAAAACTTTTTGTAAATCGGCAGTTTTTCTAATAAAAACAACAACAACAACAACTACCAAACAACGTAGATCTTTAAATCCACAAACAGTACAAGGTTCAATTTTTATTCAACTTCAGCTAAACGCAAGAAAGCAATAGTAAAATACTACATGAAAGAAACATTTCATATAAGACTTAAGTCAAAGTGAGGCAATAAGGCACTGTAGAACAACTGTGGTCCTTAGAGAATTTGCCAGGTCGATAGAAATATATCGATATCGATAGCTTCATTTTGTTAAACAGTGGGTTTTAAAAAAAAAACTGTAAAAAGTAATCGGTATCAATATATTTCTATCGACATTGCAAAGTCTCTAGGGACCGCACTTGTTCAAGAGTACCAGTAATCGCACCTAGACAAAATAGACAACTAGCTATGCTTTATGAATAAACCAATCGCTCGATGACGGTATCATCGATCACTAAAAGACTGAAGAATCGATACCTCGAAGACGGTAAACTTAAGCAAAAAAAAAAAAGAAAAATATTTATAAATGTTGAGACTCTTTCTCTAATATCATATGCGTGATGATTAATACTAAAGCCTTTGTGTTATTATAGTTATGTATCATTGATGTATTGCATGAAGCTTTCACAACTTGGCCAACGATTAATACATTAAGAAGCGAAAATGTCTCTCGACCATTCTGAACAAATCGCATGTCGCAATTTTCATACTGTAGCGCAATACTTTTGTTTAACGTTGCACTTATTGAGCTATCCAAATTTCGTGGGAAAATATAACAAATATTTGTCTAGCATGCAAAACCAGTGCAAATGAGTCTTAAGTCGAAATTAGAAGGTAGTCAGATATTGGTATCACAGAAAAGCTAATTTTCACTACTTTCCAATACAATAAACAGGAGGGCTCTATCATGCTTCTGTATAAAGTTATAGATATTAAAAGGGTTAGGACTTTTGAAATTTTAAAAAGAGGAGAAAATTGCATTTAGATAGCTATTCAGGTGTAGAGGTATTAGCATTATACCGATTGTATTTGAACAGATCAAACATGAAATACAACATGAATCAGGTGTGAAAACTGTTTAGAAATGATTTTACGGTCCATATTCGAAATTTTAGAAAAATTGACTTCTGACACCCACCTAACTTTGAAAGCCTATGTCTCAAAGTTAGGCCTTTTGACTTATGAATCATTTGGACACAATGCAAGACATTTGTTATTTTGAAATACAGGGAGAAAATGGACTTTAAAATTTTTTCCCCTAAAGTTAGTATTTCCGACATTAATTTGACCCACTCACCCTGATCGCGAGATTTAAAAAATCTTAAATTCGATATAACGAACTGCAACAAAAAAAAATCCAAACATAAATACAATAACAATGTGCCACCAAGTACAGTGGCGGAGAAAAAACTTGTTTCCTGGTGAGCATTTTTCCTACCCCGAGGACATTGACAAGCTTGCCAATCAACTATTCTTGACACTATGAAGCTCTACTCAGCCTATCTAAATCTGGCGTATCATGAGAAAGCAATGGGTACATAATTGGCATGCTCGATACAACTTTTGTTCATTGAGTTTTTAGGAAAATAAACACCAAAGTTAAGCTAATGAAGACTAATAAAGTCGTAACACTGTGGCCTAGTTTATTCGTTTCACTGTGAAGTTAACATGAGCTGTACACGGTCACAATATGTCTTCAAATAAATCAAAATGAGTCTTAGGTCAACATTGGCAAGAAATATGAATTTAGTATCCAAGCGTGGGGGCAGCGTGGCGGAGTGGTTAGCGCGTCGGACTCGAGATCTGGAGGTCGCGGGTTCGATTCCCGACCATGCCATGTTGCAATTGCCATGGGAAAGCAGTTTACCCTAACTTTCCCCAGTCCATCCACCTGTAAAATGGGTACATAGCTACAGGCTTCAAATGTGCTGGTCTGCTGGGGCTTTAGTGGCGCTGCTCTGTAGCGACACAGTTACGCTGAGTAACGTAGACAAATTTCCCGAAAGGGATTAATATAGTGTGTACAAAAATAAATATAGAAAAATGAAAGCTCATTTTCTTAACTTACATATAAAACAAACAAACGCTCTATCATGCTTCCGTTTGAAGTTAAAGCTGTTTAAAATCTGCAAGGTTAGAACTTGTGGAAATTCAGAAAGGTTAGACAATAACGTTGAAAATTTTGGACAACTCCAAAGGTGTAAAGTCCTTAACAACCACACAACTTAAAATCATACACATAAAACACAAAACTTCAAAATGGTTATAGGCTCAATATCGAAAATTAAGAAAAATAACTTGCCTTCCGAACACTCACTCAACTTTAAAAGCCTTTTATCTCAAAACTAAATTGTGCAACTTAAGACTCATTTGGATAGAATGCTCGAAATATTTTCATAAAAATTTATGGGGTAAAAAGTTCAAGGTAATATATGATACAAGTATAAAAAAAACTTTCCACTTAAAATTGCTTTATTACACTTATTCCAGTTTTCTCATAACCTTGAAAGGGAAAACCCGGTATAGTTTTAAATTTACTTGTCTCTCAGGTTTGCTGTTTTATTTCGGATGGAAACTCGAAGTTTAGTCGTTAAAATGCTTTTATTTCCCTTTATCTTGCTGCGCAGAAGCTACTTTTTCTCTTTTTGAAAAGTACAATACCTCTGTGCTGAAGAGAGACAATCGGTTTTTAGCCCTGGTTAAATTTGAGCGCTGTTAGTGAAAAAAACCCCAGCTTGCGTGTGTAAGAAATCAAACGACAAATAAAGCTTAATTAAGCAGTCTAAGTTTTATTTTATCTCCTGGTAGATATGGCTGGAGTCAAGATTAGAACCATCTCCGACGCTTCCACCGTGACATTCTTCAGCATTGCAGTTCTGATCACCGACTTCAGAAAAGCCACGTTCTTCTTCTGCATGGGTTTCCAGCTCAAAGTATTCCTGTTCGTGATGGTCGTTGTTTAAAACCGTGTCGAACACTTCTTGATCTCCAGAGACATGTGTTGACTTTAACTCCTCATAATAATTTCCAGCGTTTTCTTCCAGACTGTAATAACCCGTCTGCCCAGCCATGCTATCAATGTTCACATTAGACCCGTCCATTCTACACTCTTCAAAGTTCGACAGTCCTCCTTCTAGTTGGAAATATGCACTCCTAGGTTGCTCTTCTAAGCATACGGAACTACATGGGTCAAGAACATTTACATTCTTGCCATTTTCCAAGGTGAAATAGTCCACAATTTGTCCACAATGGACTCTCTCCTCACCTCCATAACAATTATCACATAAAGCTGGTGCTTCATCCTCACTTACTATGTCTCCATCCTTGCCATTTTCCAAGGTGAAATAATCCACATTTCGTTCAGAATGGACTCTGTCGACACCTCCAAAGTTAATATCACATACAGCTGGTGCTTTAGCTTCACTTCCTTTGTCTCCCTCCGCTAAAACTTCTCCGATGTCTCTTGGCAGTGTCGCCAGGCGATACACGTCTTTTGAGTTCGAGATTACGCTTGGCCTTCTCAAGCTACATTGGCGGTTTGCAGACTTTTCAAACACAGCGCCAGCTACGTCGTAGGTTTCCGGTGCCGTTACTTGTATATCTGACAGGATCTCAGTGTGGCTGTTCAGTCTACAATAAAAACGACCGATACCACCGCCCTCGTCCTCGTCTATGCCGGAATCCAGCTCTGCGGTGATTGGTCGGTTTGCTTGGACCATATTTCTCGGGGCATCAGCGGCAGACTTCATAGAAACTGGTCCTTTTCGAGGTTGTGAGTACGTGTTGTTTGTGATGGTTGCACAGCTTCTGGTAGTGTCTGCTACTTTCGCTTCTGTCCTTGAACTCAACGAGCTGCGGTATCCTTGCAGTTGGACCGAACTGTCATAATTATCAAACCTGTTTCGATCAGACAATCTAGCCGCCATCATATCGCTATCTGCTATTGTACAGTAGACACCAGCCGATGAGGTGTAGATAGGATGTTCCCTTCTGGTTACTGTGAAAACATTGTGTCCGAAATCCGACATTGGCAACGAGGCTTCAACAAGGTTCCCAATACTGCTTCTCTCCTCAAACTCGCTGAGGGGCTGGATAAAGAAAGGCCTCTTGCTGTCCGAATCCCGTTCTTTACGCTCTTCCGACCTGCGAGTGAAGTAAAGAACACACGCAATGGCAATCATGAGGAACGTGGTGCACCCGAGCCCAACCCAGACAATTTCTGGGAGATGAGGGTCCAGCTTCTCTCTTGATTCCCTGACCTCTGATTCAGTGATATTCAGCGATACTGCTGTCGAGGAGGTCCCGTTTTCTGTCGTCTCGAGAGACGGGTTACTCTCGAAAACAGACAAACCTTCCACCACTAGCGTTGGCGTAAATTCTTCCCCGATGAACTCGGACACAGACATCACTGGTTTCTCCGACTCTCGTGTCTCTGGGAACATGCTTAATCCCAAACTCGACGACTTACAGGCGCCCTCGCTAGGCAAGGCCCGCGTCGATGTACTATTGTAACTCACTGTAAACCCCTGCCAGCACAGATTGATGCAAGCCCTACAGGAAGAGCCATAGAACTCCAGTTTGTGAAGACTGCTCGTGCCTCCTTCAGAGTTACACTTCTCCACGGCGTATTCCTTGTCGCATATGAACTCTCTGCTCAACTGCTGTGTGCGGCACACCATGGTATCGGCGGTCTGTATAGAGGAATGAGAGCTCCATTTCTCACCACTGGTTTTAGTGACGATGTAGGCGTCGTCATCAGCAGAAGTTTTGAACTCAAACCTGCACGTGATCGCTTCCTTATTGCAGAGGCAATCATAGAACCTGAAGAGTGTCAAAAGGAAAGACGAGGTAAAACTGTGATAGCTTTCAAGTACAATTTTATTTTGTACTATTGTAAGTAATTATTGACTTCATGGCCTTTACGACAATGACAATAGAAAGAAAAATATCAATTACAATCAAAAAAATATTATAATCATAATAAAAATAATAATGGTAAAAATAATAATAATAATAATAATAATGATAACAATCATGATGATGATGATGATGATGATGATGATGGTTATAATAATAATAATAATAATAATAATAATAATAATAATAATAATAATAATAATAACAAAAACAATAATAATGATAATAATAATAACAATAATAAAGATGATGATGATGGTGGTGATAATAATAATAATAATAATAATAATTATAATAATAATAATAATAATAGTGATAATAATAATTAGAAGAAGAAGAAGAAAAATAATATTAATAATGATAATAACAAGAACAACAACAATAATAATAATGATAATAATAATAATAATAAAGTAATAATAACTTAATTAATAATAAATAAGCAAACTTGTATTAATAATAAAAATACAATATAATAATGAGAAGAAGAAGAAGAAGAAGAAGAAGAAGAAGAAGAAGAAGAAAATAGTATTCTTAAAATACTACATAGTAAATTAAAAATGACATCACCCAACTTGAATTTATGTAGACAAAATAAGACAACATGAAGAACATTGAAACGTTTCTCCTGCAATAGCTTCGTCAGTCACAGACATGCTGAAGTTAAAACTGAAACACAGAAACATAATCACCCGTGCATCCATTGGATCCTTGGTTTTATATAGACGTACCCCAGGAGTTAAGCATTTGCTCCCATTGTGATTATCTAAAATACTAAATGTAATACCTATACAGATCTAAATAGAAACTTATCTAGGCTAGTTTCTCGTCATTGTCTTCTTATGAGGTTAATGCTAAAAACCATTATTTTTTCAGGCCTATATTTTAACATCTCCTTTACTTGGTCAAAAAAAAATCGAGAAAATAATTCATAGGCACTCTTACTCTTTTAGATGTATTTCAGGGAAGATCAACTCGTATTTTCTATTAAAGATTACAATCATCTTGCCATCTTCCTGTGTTGGTGAGAGACCCACAGCGTCTGCCAGGTAGATGGCCTGAGCTAGCAACACCAGGCCAAGGCACAAAAAGTCGCATGACAATCTTTGCGCGTTCCCTGGCATTGTGGTCAGAGAGGGACGCTACCTGTCAGAAAGATGAAAAAAAAACTAATTTTTTTGTTATTAACGCCGCTGCTTGTATCTTATAAACAGAAATTAGGTTTTGAAGACACTTTCAATAACTATATCTGAGATAATGCACAGATTTAAAATATTATTTTCGCCACGTAGTTCATTCAGGAAACAAGACATGTTTCTCAGCAATATAGGTCATCTGGTTTTTTTTTTAAATTTAGTCCTTTTTAAGGGTAAACTATTTTCTAAAAAAGTGACCTTTTTAATTTTGCGATTCAATTTTGGATTTAAGTTTTTTTCAGGATCAGTGAAATGTTTATCTAAATTTAAAGTTATTCTTTTTTTTTTTCAAAATCAAATGACGTCTTTTCAAATAAAAAGCGCTATGAGGCACTATAAATGTTATTTGTGAATTGTTAATTTATCATTTATTTGATATTCTTATTATTATCATTTTTTGTATTATTATTATTATTATTATTATTATTATTACTACTACCGGTATTATTATTATCACTGTTATTATTCAAAAAATATGGTTAGATTCTTTCACCCCCGAAGGCAGTCTCAGGACTTTACATATTTCCCCCAGCGGGCCAATACACACCAAAGGAAATTCAACTCATGTTTCAGAGCATTACAGTATTCCCCTTACTGCTTGTTGGGCGCTCAATACTAACTTTCTACATATTTCAAGCTCCGCCTATAGCCAGTACCCATTTTACAGGTGGATAGACTGAAGGAAGTGTGGTTAAATTGCTTTCCTAAGGCAGTTACAACATGCGCCGTGGTTGGAAATCGAATCCACGACCGCCGGATCACAAGTCCGACGCACTAACCACTGAGCCACGCTGCTCTAAATAATTATTATAATTGTTATTATTATTATTATTATTAATAATAAAATTTATATATATTTTTATAACTAGCTGATCATTCCGTTCTCCGAACGGTGTAAAACAAACTTCACACATCTAACATTTCGACAGGGTTTCTAAAACAACCTATCGTATGTGTAGTTTTAGATCAGATTAGATCTAGAAATAAATGTTTGATACATTTAGATTTACAGTTCTAGATGAAAGATCTAATCTAGGTGAAAACCGTTCTAGAACCTAAAGAAGATTTTGCATTACCGATGAATTTTAGATCAAATGTATCTAGATTGGATTTGTGATCTTTTCAACTGAATTTTTATCGTGCTCATTTCTAAATGAAGACTCATCCTTACCTTGACTAAATTTAATTTTTTAGTGTAGATGGAAATGGGCCAGAAGATATTTGACACTAAGGATAGGACTTGAGAGTCTAAAAAGGTTTGTTTACTTTTTTTAAAAACCACCGTTGAGATTGCATCAGAAGTGCTTTTCAGTTTTGATAACTGTAACACAAAACGGAAGGAAGTAGTCGGAAACGTCGCGATTAGAACTTTTCGGTTTCTTTGAGTTTATAATTTATTGTTTTGGGTTAAATACAACAAGACTGAATTTTCAAAAAAAAAATTACTATCACATCCAATACCTCACCTAAAATTTCATAATATACATGGGAAATTTCAGAATTGTAAGTCGTGCGGTTTAAAAATCCATATGATCGAAATGTTTTGGGCCACGACCCATTATATCATAATAATTATTATTATCAGTAAAGAAACTCTCAAAATCGAACAACAAAGTTTCTCCATGACTAAGCCTAAAATATACAAGCACAGCTAGCGGACAGTAACGTGTGGACATAATTTTTCTTTATAAGCTAAAGTAGAGCTTCGTATTATATAGTTACTTGTAACTTACTTCTTTTCAAAAAGCCCTTTTAAAGAAAAAGACTGTACAAAGTAGTACTGATTTTCGTAAGTTATAAGTCAAACAGTTTTTTTTCTGCTGTGGCACTGAATGACTTACTTAAATGACTTACTTAAATGACTTACTTAAATGACTTACCTTAAATGTTTTAAGTTGCGTCCGCGTTGTCTAATAATCTTGACTTGAAGAAAAAAAAATCCCGCACTGAGATGACCCACAGTTTAAACAATCAGTCGACAAAGTTCGTTGTTTAATCCACGGTATACACGACCTCACGGCCTCACAGATCCACACGATTCTGTAGCACATTCAGGATATGATTAATGTCTTCTCTCTCTGCAAATGCTTTGAGTGTCTGTGAGACTGCTCACGAGTTACGTGCCAAACCAAGAGTGCACTGAGACTCATCAGCGAATGTCACCATCTGACTCAATACAAACCTTTCCACTAAGACACAAATTAAAACATTATGATAAAAAAAATGCAATGCTTCGCGCCTCACAGTCTAGCGGCTACGCGAAACTTCTAAAACAAGGTGCATGAAGAATTGGGCCAAAACAAGTACATCAAGGATGGCAGGATGAGCAGACAGGCCACTTCACATCCATCCTTAGCTGGGAGTCTCCGCACACTTACACACCTAGAGACCTCAGGGTGACAACAAACCGCTCGCTTTCCGCTCGTGTGTTCACTGAACAAGGCGATGAGAGTTTTGAAAACTCCGAATGATATTGTTATTAGAGACCTTGCGCGCGAAAGACGATAACGTATGTCGTAATAACACCTATAGGTAGCGTGCGTTTTACAGCAGAAGATTGGCCAACGGGCGCCGTTAGTCCATCAGCCATCCTAAATTCCTCCTCTATGGGCTAGGTTCTCCTGAGCAGACCAAACAATGTATCCACCCCAAGCCATCGGTGCATTCCTAAGTTGCTTTGGAAATCTGAGTATTACACGCCATTGTTGTAATAATGACACCCTAGACATGAAATGACACGCTGGACCAAGAAGTGAAGAGGGACGATCTCACTCTTAGATCCAGTAACAGACGAGACGAAAGACAGAACAAGACAGTACAAGACAGAATAAGAATTAAGTAGGATTTGAACCCTCACCATCCACTTTGCCAGACGAGAGAGCAGACGAACAGATCACTAAGCAATCCATTCCCACAAAAAATGGAGAATTCCTTTCACATAGATGTCTGACTAAAGCATAATGCTTGAGATTGGTTCATTGGTTGTTTGAATTTTAACGTCTCTTTTCAACTACAAGGTTATATCAGAGACGGCGCTTGGGACAATTGAAAGCGTGCTGCCACACTGTGATTTACGGAGCGCGGCATACACCACACCCAGTCACATTATCCTGACACCGGGCCGACCAGACTTAGCACTAAATCCATAATGCCAGACACCAGGCGGATCAGCTACTAATGCCAATTTTAAAGTGTTTGGTTTGACTCGGCGCGGGATCGAACCCGTACCTCTCGATCTCTAAGCGAGTGTCATTACCGCTAGGCCACAGAGCCGGTCATAATAATGCTTGAGAAGGAAACCTCCTAGTTCTATATCTATCACAAGACGAACCACAAAAGCTATGGACAACTACGGATCATACACCAATAGCCGGTTGGTGCCGGTGGATGCCGGTGGGTGGTGCGAGTTCGAATCCTACTCTGTTCATAGTCTGTCTTGTAGTGTCTTGCCCTGTCTTTCGTCTTGACTGGCGCTTTATCTAAGAAAAAGAAATTATAAACCCGGAGGCAAAACAATTTGAAGGATCCTCGTAAAGAATACTTTAAAAAAAACATTAAGTCAAAAAATTACCCTTAATTCATTCTAGTATGATTACATACTAAACATATTTAAATTATTTTCTTTAGAAACTTTTCTGTCTAAAGTAATCTCGCCCATGTCTGACTCGGCCTGTGCCATATTCTATTTTTGGAAATGATGCA
>BMAT01010153.1:22062-32890 GCA_019649035.1 Elysia marginata | reverse complement strand
TCATTATTTTTATAGTTTCCTCAATCTGCTTTCCCGATTTTCACGTAGCGTGTGCTAAAGGTCTTTAGCACACGCACCGTGTCGCACTACGCGTACGTGAAAATCGGGAAAGCAGATTGAGGAAACTATAAAAATAATGAAACCAGTTTCTAAAAATAGACCCACAGACGTTCGCGTCTTACTCACGTAATGCTGCTTAAACTCTGTAATGTTCCTTTATAACATGACTACACCATTCCAAAACGAAAAACCGCGTTCGTGTTCGCGTTCGCGCTCTGTCTAAAACGACCTCAACGGGGCCGGGCCGCTAAAGTTCATGACTCCTAGATGCACCCCCTCCTAGATGTATCCTCTCCTAGATGCACCCCTTCCTAGATGCACCCCCTCCTAGTACATCCCCGCTGCTAGCTTCTCTCCCCTTCTTGCTTGCTTTGAGAAAAGAAGCCAGAAAGTATGTGTGATAAATCCGATGTTTTCAAGTTTACGACCTATGTTATAGGATCACAGTTTAGTTTGCGGTATGAACTGATTGTTTTAATTTCTAAAAGTAACCGGGTCAGACGGTAAAAATACTCTTTGTTGCGATCATTTAGTAATCTACAAAGAAGAAACAACCAAAAATCGCATTACTATGTTATTTTTTTGTAAACCTTGATTTATTGCTACAGCATACACTGTATTTATGCATTTCTTGTAGTATCAATAGTATTGAAAAAAAATAGTGTATTACAAAGTTGAGGGTTATGTGTCATACATGCCGCAATTCTTTGCATTGGAGAAGAGAAAAAGAGAGGCAGATAGATACGTCGGTAGATACATCGATAAATAAAGAAAATTAGGCAGATATAGGCAGAAAGATATATAGAGAGATAGATAGATAGAGAAGAGAGAGAGATAGAAAAAGAGTATATCTTATCTTATCTTAAATCCAAAGAAACGCTAATATCTTTTCACATATTTTTTCTTAACTATCAAAATTTGGTGCAACGATATTCGCTCTTCTTCAGATTTTGGCTTTTAGTCTTTTAAAACTGTTAAATGCGTTGTTTAAATTCTCTTAAAGATAGGAAATTCACGACATCTGATTATTTTAGACTGGCTGCGATTGTTCTTACGAGACAACATCCGTAAGCCTACACATAATAACTTTTACAAGAGCTCTCTTAGAAAAGAAACTGGCTTATTCCCACATCCTTAGTAATAGTTATTATTTCGGCGGTTGATCTTTCTAATTGTCCTTTTTATAACTCAGTAATGTGTTAGGATTTCAAAGTGATATTCGTCACCCCTCAAGATATCTAAGAACCCAATCATTCATATTACTAGGTTTATATCGCCTAGCCCTATCACTAATCAAGCAACTAGGATGTTAATGTTTTTTATACAGAATACAAAAATAGCGAGCTGTCCACTCGCTCAAAGGGTGACGCGGACCTGGACACAGAGTGACCGAAAAGTCTCGCCCAGCTCTTGACAATACAGTTTGGAACAATTCGTGACCAAGTTCTTTATAGTATTGTTTTCTATAGAGATGGTAACGTGTCTCAAACCAGGATGTGTTTGTGACTAAATTCAGACTGACTTCGGTATGAGCAATTAGCCGTACATTGTATTTGTAGGCTTACGTGTTTTCTCAGTCATTCGCTCTTGTTCATGTTCCTGTAAGCTTATTGGAGCTGTCTTTAGATCACGATCACCTTAGTATAGCTCAGTAAAGCACCGCTGTGTTGGAACTAACGGCTATAATTATAGCTTCAACGAGGGACGCCGTTAGCTGATACTCTTTCGGGTATTCAATTGGGTAAGTAAATGATTTTTCTTTCTTTGATATTATGTTTGTTCCTAAATGGTGGCGTCGTGGTCTAGTGGTAGGCGTTTGGCTTTCGGACTGGTAGGTCTAAGGTTCGAGCAGCTCAAAGTTTTGTCCTTGAGAAAACCTTTTTACGCAAATTTCTTCTCATCAGTCATGCGTTAAAAAGTACCCGACTCTAGGCAGTAAAATATCTGCCAGAAATCTAGAGTAACGCGCTTTATAGCTGTTCCTCTGTGAGTTCAGAAGGTATTTTGTTTGTCATTGCCTGTCAGCGAACCCATATAAAGCGTTTAGAGAATTGGTGGATTAGGCGCTATATAAAAAACGCTCTTTACTTTTGTATGATAAGTGTCATAATTATATTGACTTGCTCGTCGATTCTAAAACCTACAGTGTTCTGTACTCTTGCGCCTACCGAAGGAACCAATTAACTAGAAAATTAATGAGGTTAAAGAATCTCAAAGCGGGAAAGAGTGCGTTCACAAAGATAATGTTTTCATATGTGTTGGTAATTTATTGTATGAAATTATTAGTTCATCACAATCCACCAGGATACAATAGGTTTGTTTGGGTTTAGCTTCAACTAAAAACAAATGAATTATTTTCTTTAAATTCATAAACATAACGCTTTTTAGATTTTTGTATATTTGTAGTCTTTTGGGTATTTATTTGCCCATTGCCACATGATGTTTGCATACATTACAAATCTTTAATTTAGAAACTTTTCTAACACTTTTAAGGGCATTGGCTGTCATTGTATTGACCTAAAACTACAGGCACATTGTATGTCCAGCGCGATCAATAGTTCCGGAGTTTCCGTCACATAAACATAGTCACAAAATGTTTTTATGATTTGTGGCGTCCTGGTCTAGTGGTAGACGTTCGCCTTTCGGACCGAGAGGTCAGGGGTTCGAGTCCAGCTTCCGTCAGGTCGACGTTTAGTCCCTCAGAAAAGCTATTTACACACATTTCTTTGCCTCACTCATGCGTTAAAGGAGTACCAGACTACAGGCAGTGAAAGATCTTGTCAGAATGCTACAGTAAGGCGCTTTACTTGTTGTTCCTCTGTGAGTTCAGAAAGTACTTTGGTTGGTAATTGCCTTTGGGAACCAATGTAAAACGCTTAGAGCATAAATTAAATGCATAACCTCTCTATAAAAACGCTCTTTACTTTTTTTTTAGTAAAATATTCTAATAATTTACCTATTTTCTGAAAAATATATATTTCTAAATCGAAATTCAAACTGCTAGAAAACAAGGTGCATTATTTTACTATACTTTTCTTTGGTTTGCCGCACAGATCAAAATCTCCATTAGGGAGATCCAGGAGGATGGAAGAGCAGCGGGAAATGTCCGTCTCTCTGGTCTGGCTCTGTCTGGTGGTTCTCTCACAAACTGTGTCTGTTACAGACACCTCCTCAAGATTAGCGTCAAACTTGGGCGAGGAAGGCGCTCTCATTGTGAAGTTCAATGCTTCATTTGACCTGGTCCTGCCATATGAAAGTGTCAGGCGGTAAGTTGCATCAGTTCCAAGTGGAAGTCATTAATTGTTTCTGGTATTAGGAAAAAATGGTTATAGTCCTCCACCACAAAGGCAGTCTCTCATACTTTACATATTTCCCCCAGCAGGCTTATATACACAAGAGCGAATTCAACCCATATTTCAGAGCATTACAGTACAGCTGCCTATTAGGCGCTTTAATACTAACATCCCACATATTTCAAGCACTGCCTTTAGCCAGTTACCCATTTTACAGGTGGGTTGATTGAGGAAAATGTGGATAAATTGCTTTCCTAAGGCAGCTACAACATGCTTCGTGTTTGGGAATCGAACCCGCGACCGCCGGATCACAAGTCCGACGCGCTAACCACTGAGCCACGCTGCTCCACAAAATATACGTTAGTAGTTATTTCCATGTTACGGATTTCGTTATCTGCTACTACATCTGTCAACAAAATATCATTTAGAAAGATAGCAATATAAAGCGAAAAGAATACTCGGTTTCTTATGGTTTCAGAGATTCAACGGAATTTATTGATCCTAAAATAGGGTATATATTATTCAAAGTGACTTAGCCCCATAAAAAGTATTATGAAATAAGATCTCAAAGTTAAAAGTAATGTCAAGCGTTTTATTTAAAACCTCCTAATGATTTTGTCTCTTTAAATAAAATTTAAAACGGAATTTTTAAAAAAAAATTGAAATATCTCGCGTCCATTTTAAATCTGTACCATATTCTTTAATCCCTTGCCAAAACTTGGTATTTATACAATGATTTTATCCATATAATTCTCATGTTATTTGCCTGTCAGCATACAGGGCTCGATCGATTGGTTGTATTTCAAACAAAAACTATTGGTTTCACAGATTCTACGACTGTCTTTGCTCTTCACCACCAGCCATGTGTCACATCGTGTACGAGCCGGAAGGAAAATGGATCTACCAGAACAATTATCGTATTATGGTGTCAAATGTATACGCCAAGACCAAAACTAAACCCTTTCCCCAATCTAATAGTACGACATTTCTTTGTGGAGGACAGCTTCTAAAAGACAAGACGAGAGGAAGATATACATGCAAAAACGTTGAACCAACTGAATGTGGTACAGAACAAGGCGTTCATAAATTAATGTTTTTTGGCAGCAGCTCCTGCAGTAATAAATGCATAGACCTTTGCTGGAAAGCCTATAACGTCAGCTATAGTAGGGTATTCTCTGGCAAAACGCCACAGAAAGGTCAATGTGGGCCTTTGAATCCATCCATGCCTGGTGAAAAATCCTCAGAAAGAAAAAACGATTCTGGAAAACTACCATCGCCGACTTCTGCAAAACCATCAACTGCCCAGAAAACTCCAAATAATTTTCTTGCATCTTCTTCTACCGAAATACCGGCAAATGTAATTATTCCCGAAACAAGTACAAGGAAAGGCGTAACAGGAAGACAAGATAAATTTCCATTTGCTCTGTGGATTGGATTAGGCTGCGGTTTGGTTATAGCAGCTGTCATAGTCATAGCTTTTGTCATATATCGTCGCCGAAATCTGACCACCACACAAAATGTTGTGACACCAAGGTCCGGCTCTTTTCTTAATATTCAGCCTTACGGCTTGGAGAATAATGAATACGCTACTATAGAGACTGACAATACCCAACCGTGTTCCGGCGGAGCTGTAGGTGCTCTTACTAAAGATGATGGTCGGTACACAACTTATGACGTTTCCGGAAATGCGTACTGCACGATAACAGAAGGAGAGCTGATAGATTCATCAAAACATCAACTCAAAAACGTGACGGACAACTCAATTTCCAAAACTTGGAAAGAAGAGCCTGACTCCGAAACAGATGGCCAACGTAACACCGGGCCTAAGCATGGAAAAAGCGATTGCCAAAAGGATAGCAACGCTTACTCTATACTTAGTAACGGGAAGTTCCGATCAGTCGCAGATCTTACTAAGAATGGTGATACCCCTTGCATTGCGGCGCCGACAGAAGAGCTCACAGAAGACAAACTCGGGGAGGAAACTATAGGGCATGTATATGAATCTACGTATACAACACTGAACAGACAAACTGAGATGCTTGCAGAAATTCAGAAAACTGTGCTAGAAACCTACAACATGGCGGCCGGAAATTTTGATGGAACGTCACCAGAACTAAAAGATTCTTCATACCCTGGAAAGACTGAAGAGCATGATGCTGAAGCTAATACGACCAACAGAACTGATTCCCATAAACTGTATAATATCTGTGTAAACAAAGACGACAGACAATGCCATAAAAAGCGAGAAGGCAACCAGTTGTACAAAGCAGATATGAACTGTCTGGTATCGTATAATGCCAATAGTAGTGATGTCTATAGCGAAGCTGTTGGATGCTCCCCTGTAAAGCAACCGCCCACTGAGTATTTCGAACTGGAGGAAATAGACCGCGAACATGGGCGTTCTGCGGACCCTGAGAATGACCTTGACCCCCGAGATAAAACTGTTCCTACTAAAGTCTCAGAAAGACAAGTATTTTGAAAAAGAGAACAAAGCATGGAGAGATTTAAAACACAAGGAAAGCATCCACAGATATTGCACAGATAATGCTATTTTAAAAAGTAACAATGAATAACTTGAGCAAGAGTACAACGAAGTAAGAGATATACAAGACTATGAGAGCATCAAATGTTCTTGAATAGATGATGAAATTTTGAATGGTGGAAATAAAGAAAATGAAAGTACTTCTCATCTATCTAGAACTCATGAAAAGATCTCGACTGAATAGAACGAGACAGACTATGCCGAGATAGGCAAGTAAAACCCAAGACAGATTTCTTGGTATAATGGAAATCTTTATCAGAGACTTTTGCCTAACTGGGTATTAGTTGTAGTAGTAGTAGTAGTAGTAGTAGTAGTAGTAGTAGTAGTAGTAGTAGTAGTAGTAGTAGTAGCAGTAGTAGTAGTAGTAGTAGTAGTAGTAGTAGTAGTAGTAGTAGCAAAGAGCTGCTGGCCTTGGACACAAAAAGCGAATCAACTTTTAAACAAAATAATTTCGAGTTCGGTTTAGAAACAAGATATCGTGATGTAAGAGCAGTAAGAACGATATGACATCTACTAGAATTATCATCACTATTGTTTTCCTTATTTTTATGATTGTAGATGTTATCTCGATCTATTTTGCTTTTCTTCCACACTTAAAAACTCTTTAATAATAATAATAAAAATTATTTATATTATTATTATTATTATAATGATTATAATAATAATAATAATAATAATAATAATAATAATATTAATAATAAATGACATTTTTTGCGCGCATTATTACACCAGAGTCTGTTATGCTCAATGCGCATTACAAAGATCGTTTAAAACATGGTACATTTTCCATGATGAAAACAATGTCACAGACATGAGAAAATAAAAAGCAGTGTGTATAATTTACAGTGAGTTTCTACCGTATTATAAAAATACACTTACATATACTGGTACAGGGCATAAAATGATTTGAGTCCTTAAAAATAACACATATATACATGTATACATATAAAATATTCAATGAAACAAAGAATATTAGGACATGAATATAAAAACTACTACGTGCTAAAAATGGCTATCTTATATCTTTTTAAAGAATACATTATAGCTGCCAACCTATTTAACGCCACAAGTAACCGCTACTATAATCTCTTATTGATATTGATCGCACTCTTGTTTAAATAATCGGCACCAATATTTGCTAGTTCATTTTTATTATAAATGAAAAAAAAGACTTGCACTTATTCCAGTAGGCCCACATCAAAATAAGCCAAAAACAACACGGAACGCCACCACATTAAAATGTAGTCATATTGTTCATAGTATTATTTTAATTACTTTTCTCATATCACTACTATCATCACAATCATAAACTATTGAAATTAGTACTATTTCTTGCAATACACCCATTCAAACTATCGCTTTTGTAGTGCTCACAGGGCCAAATGTTTATATTATTACTATGATTATAATATTTACGACTACTGGTGTCAAGAGCATTATGATTAATTATAACTCTTGAATTATATGAATTTAAATATAAAAGTTTATTGTTTCCAATGAACGTGGAAACTTATTACTACTGCTGTAACTATTCTCTGAAACACTTTTTTATCACCACTAACATTTTGCTATAAAGTTAATATTATTCTTAAATGTATGTATGTATATATATATATATATATATATATATATATATATATGTGTGTGTGTGTGTGTGTGTGTATATATATTACAATAGAGCGTAGGAAATCAACACTCTAACACTAATTCTTTTCCTGTACATTCTTGATACCGCTATCATTCAGTTGCACCGCTAAGATTACTGTTGTACATGTTTGTATATTAACAGAGAGTATACATCATCAACACTCCAGTATGCTTTCGTTGAATGTTAAAATCTTCATGTTCAAGGGGGGGGGGGTCGTTTTTTTATCTTGTTGTTTATATAATTTGCTTTTAAAAAATAAAACCACCAAAAAAAGAAAAGAAAGAGCCCTTAACAAAAAGTCAGTACCTGAGTAATATTCTCTCTAAAATTGAAGATTTAGGCCTGCTGTTTCCTGTTGAGTTCAGAAGGTAATTTGTTTGGTAATGACCTGTTAGGGGAACCCTGTTAAAAATGTTTCAAAGCATTGGTGTATCACGCTCTATATAAAAACCTGGGACATCCTAAAATAAATTGTAAACGAGACAGTGAAATGAAAATTACACACACACACACACCACAGTGGAAATGAAATCAAACACCATAATCATATATTGTATATTGTAAATTTTGTACTGAAGCAACCCTTCTCTATTGCATATTAGCGCCACTGAGCACTTTTTAGTGGATTTTAGGCGCTCTAGAAATAAATTATTATTATTATTATTATTATTATTATTATTATTATTATTATTATTATTATTACTATTATATTTAAAAGTTAATTTCGTTTGTGTATTGTTTGTTTACAACAAAGTTCTGGTGTGCTATCGTATTCAATGGTTGCGTTTGGTGCGATTAGGATATTGCCGTTTATGTTAGCAAGTTGCCTAGTAACTTATTCCTCATTCTTAGTTGTTTTTGTTAATATAGAAAGTTTTTAAAGAAATTTAAAGAAAGACACTGTGATGTAAGGAGCGCTTGCGTACACCACACCCAGTCACATTATCCTGACACCGGGCCGACCAGACTTAGCATTCAATCCATTATGCCAGACACTAGGCAGATCAGCTGCTAATACTAATTTTAAGGTCCTTGGTTTGACTCGGTTGGGGATCGAACCCCGCACCTCCCGATCTCTGAGCGAGCGTCTTACCGCTAGGACACAGAGCCGGTCAATAGATGAGGGCACAATAAACATACTCATCGGGTTTTCCCTCAACCTGAGCGGGCATTTATGTCAAACTATATTATCTGTTAATGTCAAAATTCTCAAGTTGACTCATTTTGTGGGAAAACTACACATTAATCTGTTTCGTGACCACGTCAATTACGTTGGATGTATCAGTTTCAACATTCTTTTCACCAACGCACCCTGCTCAGCAAAAAGTGTCAAATTTTTGTGAAAAAGTACTATCGTTTTCTTTTATTCGGTTTAAAGAACAGGTCATAACAGGATTACACGCGTTAAGTCAAATAAAAATGTCCTACATCTGACTTAGAATAAGAAATGTCCTACATCTGACCTATAATGAAAATGTCCTACATCTGACCTATAATGAAAATGTCTTACATCTGACCTATAATAAAAATGTGCTACATCTGACCTATAATAAAAGTGTGCTACATCTGACCTATAATAAAAGTGTCCTACATCTGACCTATAGTAAAAATGTCCTACATCTGACCTATCATAAAAATGCCCTTCAACTGACTCATTTGGAATGGTCTCCCGCGAAACCTGAACAATCGTTCAGAGATAATGAAAATCAAGATGGTCTTGAGGAAGACTTTCAGTTAGGATATCAGTAGGTTTAGGGTTCGAGCCCTAGTATGATCAGATCATGGCATTCTCAACCAGTTCGCCTGTTGGATAAGCAGAACCAGGGCTAAGATCTTACTACTGTGCTAGTACGCAACGCTATTTATAAAGCATGCTTCTCTTTGACCTCCGAAAGTTTAAAAAATGGGTTTCTCGTGAAAACCTAAAATTTTGTAGCGTCTTAAGCGCTTCGTGCTCTCGCTGTTTTATCCCTCACCTAATGCTATTGTATAATGTGTTTGGCGTGTTCGCTTTTTTAATTTGATTTATTCCTGATATCATGCTTTGTTAAAGTTTATAATGGCTGGGTAGCAATTGACATGAAGTGGTTGATCGTTGAGTCGCTAATACCCTGTAAAATTAAAATTAAGCCTTAAAGGTCAAATTTTAAATGCTCTATATTTTCCAAAACGATTTTGGTTTTTCTGTACATGTCGGGTTATATTCTCATGGTCTATTTGAATGGTATAGTTTTGGCAAAAAATTATATTACACTCTTTACCCGGCTCAGTCATGTACGTATTTTATTCAACAAAAAATGTTAATACATGTTTTTACAGATGTTTTTATACGGCACAAAGATATTATCTGAAACGCTTTGCACTAAATGATAATGGCAATAAAATATTCTGATAAATATTACCGTTTTTTGTTGTTTCATGAACGGCGTTTGTGAATGTCTACACATTGTGGTAATGTAAATAAAGCACTCTAAAATTCTTTATTCTTTGTTTCATGAATGATGTTTATGAATGTCTACAGTGAACCTTTGTGGCGTTGGTGTGTCTTGCGTATCTGTGTGTAAGGAACGTGTTTTGAACGTGAAGAGTAAGAATGATGCGAAAAGGTACCGGGAAGAACAAGAGGTCGGTTTTTAATATATACCTGCCTTCATGTTTCTGTGTTCGCACCAACCAAGATATATGTAGCCCTACGATGGTAAAACTGTGAATTAATGTTTTGCACCAGTAAATATCCCATTATAGTACTTTGTAAACCAAAAAGGAAAAAAGTACGGAGACACGCTTATGAAATGGCATAGTTGAATAAAAAGTATAAAGGGAGATACAAGAGAAGTTTGCTTGTCTATAAGTTACATGCCTTTGAACTACTTAAAAATTCACACACACACACACAAAACATTTAAAAAAACGAAAATAGCAAGTGTGCGGTCTTATGTGCCAGGAAGAGGCAATGCTTTAATGAATCAAATAAAACTATTATATAGTGCGGCAGATGATGACATTTCTAACGGTCTAAAATTGTTCATTTTGTGTGTTTCAAAAAATGTTAACTACGAACCGGACATTTACGGTCATTGAGGATGAGAGAGATATAGATACATAGAAAGAGAGAGAGAGAGAGAGAGAGAGAGAGAGAGAGAGAGAATGGGAGACAAATCTAGGCAAACATTTACAGAGAAAAATTGAGAGAATGAGAGAGGTAAACAAACACTACCTATAACTACATGACACACCGTCAGACAGACATAAAGAGTAGCCAACACACCATCAGACAGACATACA
>BMAT01010151.1:68993-79779 GCA_019649035.1 Elysia marginata | reverse complement strand
TTCATATCCAGCCTTGTCAGAGCGCGCCTTGTTTCCTGCTCTGTGACATTCAAGATAAAGCCTTTAGATTTTACAATTAGTTTTGATTTGGGGTTTTCTAGCCAGCAAATATATGAAAATAGCATAATGGAACTATCAAAAGGCTATAAATTTATGAGAAAAACTTGTTAGACGGCCAACTGTACACCTTTTTAAATTAAAAATTATGTTGGGGAAAAATCTACAATTATTGCATCAATGCTATTCATCCGAAAACACCGTACGTGAACGAACATTGTAGGCCTTTGCATAAAACCTAACAATTAGAAGAAAGAAAACAATTAAATAGCTACTTCAGCTTTTTTTGTGTGAAGTTAGGATGGCCCACATTCACTCACTGTTGCTTACTAAGGGAAACTGTAAAATATTTGCATGGGTCATCTCAATTATACCAATTAAAAGTAAAGTGGAATGGAGATTATGCTTCATTTTTAAATATTGTCTTTCCAAACACATAAAAAGACACAGCATATTTTATAAAAAGTACAATCGTTAAGGTAAACAAGTGCAAACATTTTTACAGAAAAGGTTGATTAGTAGTGTATTAGTTTGACTTTTTGCTTGAAATTTTGCAAGCTTTAAACACAACCCACTTTTGTATTACGTCGATCAATTGTGGCATGGTTTTAACTTTACTGGCTTGCCACTTTATCGTAACATTATCAGAATGTCACAAATGCAGAAAACTGCTATGTGAGCCAACCAGGGCATATCCTGTAGACGTGCCAAGTTTAGTTTTTAAAACTTTAGAAATTTGCAATAAACTATTATAATACTAAACATTGTTTTTTGTGCTTTGAGATGGATTATCTTTTAATAAAAACGAAATGCAAAGATAGTCCCCCTGCCCCTGGGCCCACCAAGGCGGCAAGGGGTAAAAATATAAAGGTCTGGCAGGACCTCGATCTGGAGGCCTGCCGGGCAAGTAGAGTTTTGATTGAAGATACGATATTTTATCTTTTTATGGCTACTAATATTTTACAGTGGAGTATTCATGGCCTCAGGGCCAACTTTGAAGAACTTTTGAATTTGACCAATAAATTCAATAAGACAACTAATATGCACACACTATTATGAGAGGTGAAAGTCTCTCAGGTTTCGGATTATCTGAAAGAGATTGGATTACATATATGGCAAAATCTGAAGCAATGCATATAACACTTTTAAAACTTATAAAAAGTATCTAAGAATTTTAAAACTTGACTTTAATATATGAGATAGGTTGGCAAGATTATATGATCGAAGTAAACTACAATTGAAGAGATCGTAAGCCCTGAGATCATCGTTAATGATGGACTGGGCTTGTAAAAAAATGCAATCAATCAACTGGGTATGAAATACATGAAGTGTTAAACTACTGACAACAAGTCGCTTTTAAACGTTGCCGGGTTCATTCGCTATGAATGTCTTAAACTGTCACTAATTTCCTTACTTTTCTGCAACAAACTCAGCGTTTTAAAAACTTTCACGATTTTTTATCGATCCAAACCCCACAGGTAGCCTTTAAAAGCTCTCTAGAATGGATATCTAACTTAGGTCCTGAGTAATTGCAATTGAATGACAAAAAACCATGAGCACGCTATGTTTGAAAAAAGTTGAGAATAATGAACTTTAAGTTGTTTATATTCCAAAAGCCAAAGAGGCACCACCGTCTTCTAATAGCATTTGACAAACGTTTAAACTTTTCACCAATAGTCTCTTAAGGAGATAGATCGAAAAATATCAAACTTTCAAACTACATTTTGCTGAGTAATCTCGTCATCGTACAGGTATAGACAGGTCTAACGTCTCTCAAATGTTAGTAATCACAGATATTTTCCCAGGTACTAGCTAATTTCAGAAATCCAGAGTTGATATTCGCACTTCAGTATATTGATACTAGTTCTGATATCGAAATACAGAAATTGGAACTTGTTAGCAGCTCTGCATATTGAACGTTTATTCTTTTACCAGTTACTACCGCTATGCATTACCATAGAATTGTAACATAACATAAAGTTAGTTTCATCGCTAACAAAAGCCGTATTTAGTATAATATAGCATATCGCTCTGTCCAAACTGTTTGAAAGAAATACAGTGGGATCCACTTAAAGTCAACACCTTTAATGGACACTCTTGCTTAAAGCCAACACTGTTTAGCAGTCCCGTTATGTTTTCCTACATACCTTTGTTATGGTTAATGCTTAGAGCCTACACATTTTTTTTCGGTACCGCGGTGTTGACTTTTTATCAGGATTCCACTGCAAAGTGCAAATGAACAGCGCTGCGGTTCCATAAAAAACTTAAGGTAAGCTATATTGAAAGTCCCCTTTCTTTGAAATAAAAACCGTGTGTTTAGACCAAAACTTTTTTTCAACATGCATAATACGAGTATTTCCAAACAATCAAAAATTATCTTTTAGCGTAATATTTTTAGATCTATATATTTTATCCGTACCTTGTTAATAGCTGTTCATTTACATACTCGTATTTCTAAGTTTTTTTTTATAAAATATGGACAATAAACGGCCTAGGATGAAATTCTTGGCGCATTCAACTTTTTCAACTTTTTTTTAACACTAGATTTCACAGGCCTAGTTTTTATTCTTGAGGTCACTTGAGATAGAGGCTGGCCACCTAAATTGACTACTGGGTGACCTCAGACCATTGCGCAAGACCTTGGCCACCATAGCCAATGTTATAGAAGTTAGGTCAACTTTGGCAACCTGAGGTGAGATGACGAGCGGCTCAGAGCCACAGAATGATGTAGGTCGTCATTCGACACTTAGTTATCCCGCCGTTCTCTCAACATGCCTAATGAGTGTCAAAATTGACTTGGATTTGTATTGTCAAGGAATAGCTCCAACAAGGTTTACTGACAGTATATTTATAAAATTGCATAAATAATAAATAACTAATAAATAAATATGTTTAGAGTCCTTCACCGCCGAAGGCAGTCTCATGACTTTACATAGCAAATTTATTTCTTCCAACGAGGGTAACAAAAGCGACTTTAATTTTAACTTCTATTACCAACTCAGAGCATCTATTTAGTACTTACGACCGACAAATTTTGTACTGAAATTGCAAGTTATCAGCCATTAATCCTCGGAAATTTGAGTCGGTGAGAGTCCATGGAGGGTGTATGAAAATCTATGATTTATTCGGAAAAAAGAGACCAGTGACCGTACGAGCTTTAAAGACTGAATACCTATTACCTACAGCGTGAACTTACCGCGAAACCCACAGGAATGAGTTGAACCTTTTCTTCTTTGGAATAAATCTATGCTTAATGATAATCTCTCACTTAAATTGATTTAGATAGTGAGCAGAGCTTCTAAGATTACCGACGATCTTAGATAGGATAATAATTAATGGGCCTGGCCTACAAATAGATAGCCGGGTCACCTGACATGTTATTCGATCTGACTACCGAGTGTTTGAAAACTCGTCAAGTTCTTTTTTTGATGCACTAAGTTTCTCTGAGTTCTTGAAATGCGCTTAGTTGTTTTCACAATATCCAAAACACCTTCTTAGCTTCTTCCTCTATATCTTTTTTGCATTAGACTCTTAAATAAATGAAAGCTTAATTATAAACAAATCCGTGTTACACCTTCGTCAAAGGGGCATAACGTACCCTACCAGTATGGTTATGATACCGCCTATCTCTGGTGTCACGGCCACGCAAACTTCGAGACGGCGTGACTGTTTGCGTTTTGAGCTTGAGACACGAACCACGGCAAAGACACCAGAAATAGTTTTAGACCCAGTGACCAGGCCATTGTACAGGCTTCCACGTTATCAACATACTGTTAAGTCTGTCCAAAAACTCCCCCCCTCTCTCTCTCTCTCTCTCTGTCTCTCTCTCACTCTCTCTCTCTCTCTCTCTTTTTCTCTCTCTCTCTCTCTCTCTCTGCCTATCCCCAAACAAGATACATCCTACCGGGAAATGCTTCAACACGATGCTACACACTTCACTGTGGTAGTGGAAGAGGTCCGGAGACAAAACGCGCCCTCGTCTTTCACACCTTTTTGTCTGTTGAATATAACCGAGCTCACTTTCTACGCGTATATCCGCTTCTTGCTCTAAATCCTATTTCTTCATAACTTTTAGGCCTTGGCTAAGGATCGTAGTGAGCAAGCCAAATAGCGAGAAGTAAACAAATTTGAGCATTACGGTTCAAATGATCTATCTTACTTGAGTTTTTAGTAAAGTTTAAACAAAGTCAATCTCAATTTGAGCGAGCCCGCCGTCTCAAATTTTGTTGAAAGATATAGTGATTTTTGACGCCTACTCGCGATGGTGTGACGGGCCTGCATTGCATTGGCCTTGAGTCTTAGGTATCGATATATAGCTTCTCCTAAATCTCTATGAGTGTATCACGTTGAACCATATCGAGCGCTTTGGTAGAGTCAATAACATAAATAACAAAAATTTTGGTTCACCTCATAGGCTCTTTGAAGGATCATTCTAAGGATATCAATTCTATTTACTGTCCCTATTTCCTTTCACGAACCTACATTGAGTGTCATCGCTCTTAGAGTTTATCTTATTTACTCCTTGATCTTGTCATCAGTAATCTTAGTAGCAACTTCGTCAGACGATTTATGGGGCATCGAGAAATATGCACAATAAAACCCAAAGAGGAAGGTCTCTTGTCCCTCGAGCGGACACGTCTCTTTTCTCCCAGACTTAGAAAACTGTGTACGGTATGCCAGTGTTTTGAAATGAGTAAAGGCATAGCTCCCGAAACGAAGCTATTGTAGTGAGCAATAAATGTTTGCGTAATGTGATCTCTTTAGCTCGCAGGCATTACACTAAAACACTCTGATAACGCCACCATCTCACTTCTCGTGGAGAAATTTATTTTTGAAAAATGGAAACAAAGGTTTAATACATGATAAAGTCAAGTAAAGTGCGTGTTTATGCCGCTAAATTTACTAAGTATTCTAATCGCTTCACATGGGTTCCAAAACAAGCATTTACCAACCAAATTGCCTTTTGACCTCACAGAGGAGCAGCTATGCAACGAGTCACCCTAGTATACTCAGAAAACATTTCTTTACCCACAGCCTGATTCTCATTTTACGTTTGAGTGAGGCGAAGAAATAATTATGTGTTAATAGCAGTTCATAAGAACTACCTAATAACGACCTGTCGAAGGCAGGGCTCGCGATCCGAAGGCGAGCGTGTACCACAAGGCCACGACAATATACTTGATAGGCTATAAACGAAAAATGTAATGCTTTTGTTTATTCAATAGAACATTTTGTTTTGAGTTTTTTTTAATCAAAATTAATTTTAAATTTTTGTCATACAAACCAGCTCAACATAATCGGGTAGCACCATTTTCATTCAGAGATACTTTTTAATCTGGGTTATGAACTTATCTGGTTTCTATGTGTTTTATAATACGTGTAGGTCTACTGACAATACAGACTTTAAGCAGCAATGCGTGAGTATGACGCGAACGTCTGTGGGTCTATTTTTAGAAACTGGTTTCATTATTTTTATAGTTTCTCAATCTGCTTTCCCGATTTTCACGCACGCGTATTGAGACACGGTGCGTGTGCTAAAGGTCTCTACTGTCTCAGCCTCTGCTCATACGTAGACCGCGAAAGAAATCGCCTATACTTATAACTTCAGATTAAGCCAAGAACATTAAATAAGAAAAATTTCTTCGAATGTTTTTGATAAAATATTAACCTTTTCACGGTTTGCTTTTTAATATTAAAAGTTCAGCACTTTACGTTGCCTCTGCTTCACGCTTGCATAGTATTGATATATGGAATGTGCTTGAGGGTAAACTCATTCTATTTTTTATAAATAGAAGTATACGTAAGCCTACAACGGGATGTGAAAAAGAATCTGTATGAGATCATGCATCTGGATTTCTTTATATCCTGCATACTCTATCTAAGACTAATAAACTATTACGGTATGTCTTTCAAGTCTCAAATGCTCTTGGGAATGTTAACTTGTTCTGTGGAACAATAATGATAATAATAGTAAAAATCATAATAAAATAATTATAGAAGTAATATTAAAAAAGATATTAATAATAAAATAGTTATGCATATACATATAAAGCGCCAAATCTAAATATATAAAAGCAGTCGACGCCTTACATCAAAGCATAGTAACAAATGGATTTTAAAAATGCATAAACTAGTTGATCAACATCTGTACACATAGATCTTCATGATGAATACAAATGTAAGTATATAACTATGCAGGTCAACGAAGGTCTACATAATTATGTACCGCAGTCTTACATTGAAAAATGGAATTTGTACTAAAAAAATCTATTTACGATAGAAAACGTTCTTGTAAATAAAGTTTTTTTTTTTAATTAAAAGTAATAAAAAGCAGACAATGTAATAAGCAAAAACCTTTAAAAATTTTTCTTTAGGTTTCTTTTAAAAGATTAAAGAAATTTAAAGAAGACATTTAAATTTTAGTACTATTATAGCCTACATCTACTATAAAGCGTCTGATCTAAAGAAGTTTTAGTGTCTATATTTTTACACACCAAAAGACACATTCACGCGCACAAATTAACGCTGCACAAAAAATACAAATACTGGTACATATCTGTCATTCCTCAGACTCTGACACCAAGCAGATGTGTCCCAAAAGACTTCTTAAATGTATATACATTGTTTGCACCACGCACTCTCTGCGGTAGGTCAGTTCACACTCCAGGGCCATGGTATGAAAACGATCTACAGCCATTACTGATATAGTATTGCAAACGTGGCTTACAAAGTTAAGTAAGCTAAAAATTGCGCTGTCCATTAAAATTTATCCAGGTCAATTGCCCTCCACCTTAGTCTTAATCAGATGGCAATCCCACCACAAAAAAAAAATTGAAGAATAAAAATTTCTTGATTGGAACATTAGGGACATCTACATAACAGTTAACAGCTTTTACATAAGTTATACCAGAAGTGACCAGCCAGTGTCTCAATTGACCCTCACGGATATTAATGGTCTGTGATATTTTGAGCAAACTTCAACTTGGTAGGTATTGTTTTCTAGGTTATTAAGGCTTATGAAATGTGGATGCTAAAAATAACACACACGCACGGTTATCCTCCTTTACTCATCGATATAAACAATCCACCGCCCTCTCTGTATGCCCTTCTCTCTCTCTCTCTCTCTCTCTCTCTCTCTCTCTCTCTCTCTCTTTCTCTCTCTCTCTCTCTTTCTCTCTCTCTCTCTCTCTCTCTGTTTAAATCTCTGGTTCAGTCAAATACACACACCAACACTATTTCACTGTATGAGTTTTCATCTTCAGAACACATCTTTATAAGATCATTTATACACATTCGTTTGAATACAACACTTTTACTGAGGAATAAAGAATTACAAAACAAAAAAAAAACATTCTCCACTGTTACAGGAAATGGAACAAGGAGAAACCCCACGCGCGCGCAGTTGGTGTAGAGATGGCGCCACAGATTTCCTTCCAATAAAACTAATTTCAGCGGCCAGTGCAGTCATAACATTAGCACCCTTTGGGAGAGATCCCGACTCGGATTGTCAAAGGTTGTTAATCTGCTTCAACCTCGTTATAATTTCCGCTTACTGTGGGCATATAAACGAGGTTTGCGAATGATGAGAGTGAATAGACTGAGAGGTGGAACGGGGCCGATTAACTGAGGTCTGGGATAGTGTAAATTGGATTGTGTTGGAAGGGGTTGTGTCTTGCTAATGATAGAGAAAAAGATTTGTTAAAATGACTCACAGTTGCACTCTCTTTACCCCTTATGCATACTTAAGCATAGAATAAAACACACATACCCATATACACATATTGAAAAATCATTCTTTTTCATATTGATCCAGCAATAAATCACCGTTCACCAATCTGGCAGGAATTGTGATTAGGGTAGGACCCACGCTGAGGCAGTTGGTGTAGAGTTGGCGTCACAGATTAGACTCCAATAAAACTAATTTCTGCGGCCAGTGCAGTCATAACATTGACATCCTGGGGTGCGCGGCCGACTTGGATTGTCACAGGTTGTTATTCCGGTAGTAGGGCATCGTTTTTCTTCGAATCTTGGCGGAAACGAGGTTTGCAACTTATGAGGGGTGGGTGTTAAAGGGGGCGAGGAAAAGGGCGTTGGTGAAAAAAGGGATAGAGAGCAGTCAAATCATAGAGCCGAACAAGGTTGACTGAGGCAAGAAAACGTTACATGAAAGCTAAAACTATGATTATAAAGTACTGTTTTCTATTTTACTGCTGTTAGAAAAAAAAAGGTTCATTTATTCTGCCGCGGACAAACCAAATGCAGTATCTCTCATAGGTTTTACACTGCATATACTGCGATTTGTTTATCCCTGGCAGTATTGTAGTTCGTGCACAAATCGAACAAACAAGGTTTTTATGTCTAAAGCTATCGTTAGTATTTTATTAGAATATGTAACAGTGTCATGAATCATTAAGTAGTAAATCACAAAGTAATAAAGTACATCCACTGGTAGAGCTACTGTCTGAGGTAATGGTCAATATTTATCTTTTAGCGATTCACTACCGAGATGGTTGAACACAAAGGGTAGATGTCATTTGGTTTTTGTGCGAAGTTACTGAAGCTATACTATAGCTTTTTTTACCCAAGACATTTCAACACTACTTACATACAGGAATAGTTACGTTGAATTTAGGAAAGTGTTATGTCGATTATAGTAATATCAGTTTACAAAGGGCTATAAAACTTAGTTCAATAAAAGCTCTGGTATCTGGGCCTGGCACTGTTACAGTCATTAGGAAAAAATTACACCCTATTAAAAGATACGTATGGAAAAATATTGAAAGTGCGCTAACCAGCTTAAATATTGAAAAATACATAAGCAATATTTACGTTTAAGCTAAACAAGGGACATAACCGTGGTGTGCGTGTGTTTTTACAACACCACAAAAGAAAGAAAACTTGAATAATATCTTTTTTTTTCAGAATGCAATATTATGCAAAGTTTATTAAACACACAATTGGCACAGAAGAATTTAGAGGAAAATGTTTTCGGTATAAGGTAGAAATTTAAATGTAACAACCAACATCTCCTTTAGAGGAAAAAAGTCGTGAGACATGGCAGAAATAAGACATTGGAGAGTAGAGCAATTTTGTCCTCACACGAATCTTAAAACTAGCTGAACTTAACATCTAATACATTTTTTGGAAAAATTATTTATTATAAGCATAAAAAACAGTTCATATGCTTGATGTTAGCTCAGATTTCAAATCAACCACTTTAAATACTTGTAAAAAAAATTGTTAAGAT
This sequence comes from Elysia marginata, assembly GCA_019649035.1. Taxonomy (NCBI): domain Eukaryota; kingdom Metazoa; phylum Mollusca; class Gastropoda; family Plakobranchidae; genus Elysia; species Elysia marginata. The sequence continues at coordinate 70,475 of BMAT01010151.1, read as the reverse complement.
AGATGAAAGTGTTTTAACGACATAAAATTGTTTGGTAACAGAAGAAAGCAGAAAAAGAGAGAACATAGTCATAAATTTAAAAAAAAGGAAATGTTTGAAAGAAGCTTTATTTCGAAAACAATTCGAACGAAATCCTCTAAGAATCAATAAGATAAGCCATACTTTTGAAAGAAAAGAGTAAAAATTAAGCGAGTTTTTTATAAGTCTGAACCCGTTGGAATGTGATTTCCTTACAGTTGTAGACTGCTCGTATGGTAGGCGCTGGTATCACTAGTTAAACAGCAAGTTTTCTACCCCCCCCCCCCTTTTTTTTTCATGTTCCTAAATCAATAAATCTAAACCACAAGCTTCACAATATTATCGAGGCAGACTAAAATATTAAGCACTAGCCCTTAACGATAATTCTATTGAGTGGACATAACTTTAGGTCCGGTCAAGTGGACGTCTATCAGACAAGAGAGTCTTCTTGAGAGGTAGTACAATTTCGTTTGTCTCCCCTTGTTGCGAAAATTGAAGCATCATAATTTTGCTTTGGCTTTTCTCTTTTCCCTCTAGAAGTTAGGTTAACAAGCATTTGTTTGAGTTATAGGACCAATTAGTTGTTTATCGCGTGCAGTCGTGATAGAAGTAGAAAAATTTCTCTTACGGAGCACAAAGCAAAATAATGAGGGAGCAGGGAGACAAAACGTAGTCAATTTAAGAAAAGTATAAAAGGCAAAGGAAAAAAAAAGACATCAAAGCAAGTAACATAGTTATGATTGCCATTATTGTTACAAGGCATAAAAACAGGACATCAGTATAGGTTTTAAGAGGGCCAACAAAATGGGCCAAAGAAACAAACAAAAAAAAAAAATAAAAAAAAACAAGGGCGGAAAAGGAGAGTGACAGAGAAAAAGACAGCGAGGGAATGTAAGCATTTGAGTTATTCACTGGAACAAAAGAGGCAGTAAAGAGATCGCTGAAATTAAAAGACGTAGGAATTGACAGAAATACCAAGTAGAGAAACCAAAAGGTAGAGAAGAGACACGGGAGAGAGAGAGAGAGAGAGAGAGAGAGAGAGAGAGAGAGAAAGAGAGAGAGGGGGGGAGAGAGAGAGAGAGAGAGAGAAAGAGAAAGAGATAGATAGAAATAGAGAGAGAGAGGCAGGAGACAAGGGCAGATAAACAATGAAGTCATAAAGAAAAGACAACCAGACAGACATGTGAAATAAACAGAAACATTTCTGAGGCAGAAAACGATACAAGAGAAACGAAAGATAAAAGATAGTGATGTCATCTGAAAACTTTACTCGTAACTTTTTCATTTTTTTTTTAAATTAAGTTTTGCTGCTTTTACTTTATTCAACAATAATTTATTCTGCAGTTTTTTTAGCGTTTTGGTAAATATTATACTAAAGTTAAAAAAAAAAAGATGAATGTAGAGTGTAGATAAGAAATCAGGCCTCAAAACCTGGATTTGTAATATTGTCTCTCTCAAGAGAAG
>BMAT01010151.1:56270-68518 GCA_019649035.1 Elysia marginata | reverse complement strand
GCGTTTTGGTAAATATTATACTAAAGTTAAAAAAAAAAAGAGATCAATGTAGAGTGTAGATAAGAAACCAGGCCTCAAAAACTGGATTAGTAATATTGTCTCTCTCAAGAGAAGGTGAGACACAGTCCACGTGACAGCACTCCCATTATGTTAACAGTAGAGTATTATACTCCAAGAGGTCAGCCTCCTCTACTGTCTTGTTCTCATCTACAGCTATATTGTCCATGCAGTAGTATATTTCCTGATATAATCATTCAATACATTTTCTCTGATCTCTCTCACTCGCACTCCCTCTCTCCCTCTTTCTGTCTCTTTCTCTGTCTCTATCTTTCTGTCTCTCTCCCTGAGTCTCTCTCCCTGTGTCTCTCTGTTCACCTGTCTGTCTCTCTCCCTGTGTCTCTCTGTTCACCTGTCTGTCTCTTTCCCTCCCCCCACTCTCTCTGTCATTCCGTCTCGCTCTTTGTCTATGTATCGGTATGTCTGTCTCACTCTCCTATCCAGTTCAGCATTCCAAGTGTGCCTATACCGTTGTTTATGTATTTGCAATGCTCTTTCAATTTCTTCTGTCTCTACTTCAACTTTGAGACATATCCCACGATAACTGAAGTCACAGCGTCTACATTGCTCGCTTTTGATATCTTAAAACACCCATAATATTTTTTGCCTATATTGAAAGTATCATTTACTTGTAGACTTTGTGGTAATAAACAATGTAAGTAAAACGACCATAATTTTTATGTTTTAACCCAATTTCCATCACCCAGCTCGTGACTTAACAACATGTTTACGAGAATTTCGGTTGAAATCCTAAAATGCTAAGGGTTTTTTTAATGTAAAAAAAAACTACTTAATATATCCTTCACCTTTCATTACTTTTTAAATACTGAAATCATGTGGAAAGACTCAGGGATGCTATTTAATTAAATTTGTCGATTAAAGTTTTTGTAGACTGATTATTTTGTGAACTTTTCTCCATCGGCGTCAAGTTGTTCCAGCAACGGAATTTGCGTCAGCTCATAAAGTATATTTTTGATTAAGCAGAGAAAAGTGACATAATTTAAACAAAATAATGGAAAAAAAAACAAAAAGAGCGATAATTACGTTCCAAAGATCTGTCCTTAATTCTTGAAACTAGGCATGGTCAGGCAATACATAAAACGTTCTTTTTTCACCTTTTTCAAAAAATAAAACGTATAAAGATGGTATGATCTTTTTTTATTTCAATGACTGGAAGTAAAGTCAACTTGGACTAGAAGCCTATGATATTTTGTATGGTTTTAAGTAGCACAATCAATTTGTGTCGATTCGCGCTGATGCTAAAAAAGTCACAATGTAGATTTCCCATTAAAGATTCGTTTTTAAGGATATTCAAATTAAAAATTGTTATGGGTTAAGTCATAATTATGAGACAATAAAACCTATAAAGGTGGTTAGAAATTTAATATTTCACAATTGCTATTACACTTGTTGGTGATCATGTTGCACTCTCTGTTATAACGTTAGGCATGGTGATTGCAGGGTCTTCAATCAACTTCATTCTTCATTGAGTATGAGAAAGTATAAAAGAAGTCACGGCTTCCACAACCAGTTCTTAAAATTTTAGTTACAAAGGAAACACAAACCGCACGCAACAAGCATCTGTTAACCACACAATCCGACACAGGTAAACTATTAAATAAACATAACAAATAATTTGACAGAACATTGATTTTTAAAGTCTATAGGTTTAGTGAAAAGGTCCCAGGCTCACTTGATTTTAACTTCAAGCATACCGCAAAATTTGATGAGAAATACACACAAGTTTGCCTACTGGTAAACTTTAGATCTACATTAACTTCCAGAAGCTAAAGTGTCGCAGCGGCGAGGGAAAAAAAACAAGAAAGAAGAGGGAAAAGGAAACGTAAATCTATTTACATAGGATTTCAAAGAATATCACAACCTTTGGTGTAGATTACTTCCTGGTCTTGGAAAGAGAAAACAGAATAAATGAAAACAAAGAACGCTATCGATAAGATCAAGTTAGTCTGTAAACACCCGCAAGGCCAAGCCAATGTGGCATACAAACGCGCGCTCTTTTATCCACGCTCAACAGTTCCTGGCATGAAAGCCAATTTTCTCCAGGAACCGTGGCCAGTGGGATGCGTGCGAAGTGAGGCCAAAATTAGATTTATTGGGAGGTCATTTTACGACCATCAACTTTAGCTCAGGGTCTTAGCTAAGGCTGCTCGTATAGATTAGGGTGCTTTTTTTGCTGAATCTATCATTTTCTCGGTACAAAGTGCTTGGAGATACATAATGCGAAGGTTTAAACGTTTGTTTTTGTTGATCTTAAACAAAATATTGGCATATTAGTAAGTTGACGTTTAAAAGTAACAAAAAATGCATCCCCTGGTTCTGCTCATCACTGACAATACAGCAGTTCTGTAAAATCCTATACAATTCTTTCTTGCATATAATATGAGAGTATTTACAGAAACCAAAATATCAACTGACAAAAATTAATATTTTGTTTGCTCAACGGTATGATTCAAAATTGCATTTTTTAGAAAAGCACGTTTCATTAAGTGCTGTTTGATCAGTGTTTGTTATATACTGAGCTGATTTACTAGGGTATGCGTTATTTTTGCTCGTTTACCGAGATATATACTATACTGCGCTGTGTAACCAGGATAAAATTATGCGCTCTCTCTCTGTCTCTCTGTCTGTCTGTCTCTCTATCTGTCTTTTTATGTCTTTTTTATCCCTTTCTAAGCCTTTGTATCCACCCCAGTCTCTCTCACTTTCTCTTCCTTTCTATACTGCTCTACTCCTTTCATAAGCCAACGTCTCTCTCTCTCTCTCTCTCTCTCTCTCTCTCTCTCCCTCTGTCTCTCGCAACGATCCAACTAGAACTACCTTTTACGCAAACCCAACAAAGGGCGATAAAATTGCCACTCACAACAAAAGGCGCAGGTTCTGTGCTTTCAAAGACAGCTTTTCGGCCAACTGAAGATCCGCAAAAATTGTTCATCAGTTTATCAATGAAGGCCCAGCGTGTAAGGAAATTGGTTTCTTTTGATAAGCTCAACGTTCGGATATTTATAATATAATGGGGTTAGAATTAAGGTTGGGGATAGTTCATGAGTTTTGCCTTGGTGCCAGCTTCCGGAGACAATATTCAACCCTGTGTTTTCAGTTCTTAGTTGATATCTGTAAAAATGGATAGGTAGTAAAAGTTGTATAGCCATCTTTGTGATACCTTAAATCAACTACAGAATTTGGGACTGTTTCCAAGAATTAAAACGGCACGTATTGATGCTTTTTGTACAGATTGCTTTGAGATTTAAAAAATCCCGATATTTTCTACCGAATTTGTGGAAGGCCAGGTTTAGGGTTACAATAATGGTGGTTGATTGGTTCTAAAAAAAAACTTAGAATCAACTGCTCTGTTGTGTCAGGTAACCTGTTGGCTTGACATTCAGGGAGAATGCCTGAACGATTGTGGTTTGAAGAGAACTGTTTTTGAACGTTATAGAATGGTTTGAAAACAGGACGTTTCTGAGAACAACATTAATTTCAAAGATAACACAGGTGCTCATCAGTTGTATGGTGAAATTCAACAGAAGGCTATGTTACAAACAAAATGTCTAAGATAATTTTCTGAAACAAAAGCTATTTTCTTTGTCGAGGAAGAAACAAGACCGCTGATACTCTCATAAAGAAATAAAAATTTTGATCAAGTTTGAATCATACGTGGTTCCGCAAACACTAAGTGAAATAATAAGAAACAAACTTTATCATCATTGATAAGAGCCTAAAACTTATGCATATCTTCTCTATCTCTTTCTATCTCTCTCCCTCACTGTTCTAGCTTTAAGTCAGTCCAGTCATTTTATCTCCCTTCATCTATGTCGCTACATGGCTCCCTACTACCCCCACTGTCACCCCGTCTTTCCTCTCTGCGTGTCTCCACCCCATGCTCTCAACTGATCAAGATTTTATACCCGCACCAACTTAACCTGCCGAGTCTAGCTTCTATACCTACCGTGCTTGTCTCCCCATCCATCACACACGATGTCCAGTATTCCAACACCACAGTCCAGTTCTGTGGTTGGTAGATGATGGACGAGCCTGTTTTGTCCACTTCAGGCAAAAGGTCACTCAACTTAGTTCAGAAAGACAAATATAGAGGTGCCAACAACAGCGATGTTGCAAATGAAACAAGAAAAGAAAAACCAAACTTAATTCCAAAACAGATCAATAGGACAGAATTGTGTGACATGAATTTTGGACAACAAAAATAAAACGTACAGTCTGATTTAAAGGATGATTTTTGCATTCTTATTATCTCCATTAGGGCCTACTTTTAGATCCCATTTATACCATAACCTTCATTCGTGTAAAATATCGTTTTCTTCTATGCTTATGACATATTTATACAACATTTTTTTTCAGAAACATGTTATTAGCTATGTAATACTTTGGCTTCGCTTTGACTCGCTTTTATGCCTTTTTCATCGGTGTTTATCTCTGTTACTCTGTGATTCCCTACATTACTGTCCCTTTCAACAGCATCAACACACACACACTAACTCACACACACTCACCCCACGGTGCGCAGGCACAGGCACGCATGCTCTTTTTTTGTTTCTTTTTATCCATTTTCTATGATTTTTTTTTTTGTTTTCTAAGTATTACTTTCAGAAATGTAAATGCTCGGTATATCGTAAAGTAAACAACTACGAGATTTATAAAAATGTTCGTCGAAGTTCGAGATTAATTGCTATTATGAACATCATTTTCTCACGCTATAAAAAACATTGGAATGCGTATTATCATCCAATTGTATCACCGATGTGTGAGGCAAAAAGCGATTTGTTACGCACGTAAAAAACACAATGTATATGACTGTGGTTTTTTTAGAAAACAGCTGAACGATCAAAAAAGAAAACAAAATATCCCTATGGTAAGATGCCACAAGAAGCATGAAAGAAAAATTAAACGCTTGAAGGGTTTAATCTCCTCCTTCCTTGTGCAGTTATTATATCGTCCCGATTTCTCATACACAGTGCATGTAGATAATGGATCGATTGGGTTTTAAGTCTTAGATTTTGGATAACTTCTCATTGATTGATTTTACTGAGCACTATAGATGAGTTCTGTACCAAAAGCAGGCCTATGCAAAGCGCCGGACGTATTGAATGATTCGGAATATACAAATCTGTAGATTCCTCATGGTGGTAAATTGTATTGATTGCTTTCAGCACCGAAACCAAACTCTACATTTACACTTTTCTTTTCTTCTCAATCCGCTTGGTCTGGTCGATGATAGGGTTAAATGGCTGCATGCACGATGTTATCAACACTATTTGTGGAAGCATTGTCGTAAAAGTGGGCCTACCTTTTTGATTTACACAGCTGAGCAGCACCGACGCCCCGAGGAGACATGGGTAGAAACACAAAAGAGGTTTTTATAAAAAATAAAATAGCGCCTAAACTATTTAGTTTTATTTTAGAAATCACATTTAGCTATGTCATGTGTGCTCCAAAAAATACATTTTGGATTGCATGGACCCATAGATATGGTATCAGAAAATATTACTCATCTATCACGGTAATTTTTTTTTGTCGGAAAAATACTTGTGATTGATAATCCGAATATTATTACACAGTCATGTTATTTTTGCGTGTACTCTACACGCTATCACCACACTGGTATTTATACAATACCACAGACTGTGATATGAACAATTCAAATCTGATTGGCAATCAAAGTTATCTACTCTTCGCCTATGCTTTTTGTATCATTTTTTTTGATGTGATAATATTTTATCCTGTGGTCTGCTATTAGTTTTACAATCTTATCTTTGACAATGGACATTCACCTAGGGCAATCATGAGCGCCATGTTCATAGCACGCTGCATAAGTGCTGTCCTAGTCGTTATCGTTGGAAAAGAGGTTTTGTTTGAGATTAATTTTGGAAAAAAAGCGTTGTTTCTTTTGGACCTGATCAGTTTTACATTACACAATAACTCTTCACCACCCAGCCCATGATGACAATACAATTTGTACCTGTCAGATTGCATATCATTCTTTGGTGGTTCTCAGCAAAGCATAAAGTTAAGCTTATAAAGAACATTATTCGTTCATAGCAGATATTTGTTTAACAATTCATAATACTATCTAAGAGAGCGAAGTTTGTTTTAATTGTGTGTTCAAGGGAATAATTTAGCTATGAATTTCACCTACTTAATAAGCTCTCCTGTATTTCGGTGAAATCATATCTTGCTAATAATGTGCTATACAGACAAGGAACCTTTAGATACTTGACGGATATAGGAGGAAAATAATACATTAAGACTCTACTGTTTTCCCTCTGAAATACTAAAACCAAAAAATCAGGTTTTTAGCTTGCTTTTTGTTTAAAAGGACAGAGTTGGGCACGATTGACTACTCGCCAAAATTTGAACATATTTGTTGATTTCCTGAAACAAGTAAGGTGAAATACCAAAAACAACATGGAGTTGAGACTGGTGTTTCTGTACCGTGGACTAGTGTTTTATCTGGCTGCTGTATTCTCTCAATGTAAGTATATACTTTAGATATAGCCATTTTTTTCTCTTACAACCGGGCTACCTCCTGGTTTTTTTTCTTACTTCCTGAAAATATTATATCTCTATAGGTATACTGTTTCTTTTATCCCACTCCCTATGTACCTCTATCTACATATATAAACTACCTTGAATAAGTTGTGAAGGCTGCTACTGTACAGATAGGGAAGATTGAAAGATTTTAAGGTTGGTTTGAAATTAGTAAGTTATAAAGCTAGGCTTTAGAAGGATATGTCCGAAACATGTTTGCCTTAGGTATGATTCGACCCTTCGACTTATACGTAGTAGCTTTTGCACCTACCGCGTTCCTATTTAGAGAAACATAACTTATATCATGCCACCACAACGCTTCTTAAAATGGTAGTTTCAAGAAAAGGGTCTTTAGTTAGTCTTTGTAAGCGGCTTGTTAGTTTAAACGGGAAGATCCAATTACACCAAAGACAACCATTTGATCTAGAGGCTCTTTACCACTTGACCTAAGTCTTTTCAAAGCGTTACTTATATTGGAATATTTCTTTAATCAAACTTTTTTTAGTCAAATGTTTTTATAAACATTTTCACTGCTCATCTTCCTATCTCTCTGTGTGTTCCTCTTACTAGGGACATTTTCCTTTTTTTTAAGTTTAGAACTCTCCATAAAGGGTTCTTTTTACCTTGTATTTTTTTTAATTTTAAAAATAATATTTTGGTAAAACCAATGTTCACGTTTTCGTTTTAGGTGTTTTAAAACGGGATAGTTTTAAAAAATCCACTGATAGAAAATTTACATAAATCTATAATGATTTCTACAAAAAGAGATAATGCTATTTTAGCTAGAAGAATAAATTAACTTCGATGAACTAATGTTGTAAAATTATCGTTCAATAATTAAATACACCTTATTCGTTTTTTGGATTATAATAGTTATTGTGGGAGACTATGGCGCCTGGCTTGTAACTGATCCGTTATTAGATAAGCGACGCATATCAGATAAAAGATAACATCTGTTTTAAAGTCGGCTTTACAATTCACAACTTATACAGTTGAAAACTTTTCATGGCTTAAAATTTGCATACATTACTAGGTGTCTCTAAATAATACAACATTATGACGAGTGCATAAAACGTTACAGGCTAATTCTTTTTTTTTATGAAGTAGGCAGAAACAGTGGCTAGTCGTTCAGGGATCTCAGTGTAAATTTCAATACAAAGTTGTTTTTTTGAATCTTTTTTTTTTGTTCTTTTTTCTTTTTACTTTCTAGTGTTTAGATCCCTCGGATCATTTTAGCTTCTAAAACATTCGATACCATCCTCTCCAATCCTTAGATTTCTACGCAACTTTTATCTTTGAAAAAAAAGCTTTAAAAATTTGATAACTCAATTAGTGTAAACAAATTCCTGATTGTCGTCCAAATTGTAGCACAAAATTAAGCCTTTCACCAGCAGCTGCCATATTGTGGTACAATTGTACAAAATGAAAGACAATATTTTTGTCCAATGACTGTTTTGTTTTAGTTTTTGCACATATAGACATTTTGGTTTGATTCTTTTCTTACTAAGTTTTAATTTCACAATTCTCAATTTATCATTATTAAAACAAAAATTAAGTCCAGCCATTTTCAACTGAAATGGTGTTTGAATATGTGACCTGGTATAAATTATTTTTACCCTTATTGATTTCCTCATGTTTGATAAGGCACAAAAATATTTGTGGGAATCTTAAAAAATTTTACTTTAAACTCTACAGGTTTCGTACAATAGTTTAAAAGATAAAGATAACACATACAAAAATGCCCGTAGACTGTTTTCTATAACCTAAGCGCAAGAATATACTGGGTGCCGACGAATGATGCGGGTTCGAATCCTACTCTGTTCAAAGTCTCTCTTTTACTGTTTTGTTCTGTCTCTCTTCTCGTTTGTAGTCAGATCGAAATGTGTGATTTCGTTTTTTACTGTTATACTTAATATAATTATATGATCTAATTATACTTCGTTAGAAATCCTTAAAGATACCACTGCTTCTCGGCCTTCAATGTGTTGAAAGCTTTCTCGCTTTCTTTATACTAATGTATGTGTTTGTTCGGCTATCGTTGTATCTATAATAGATCCGTAGTTGGTCTAGCTGTTGTTGTTCGTGTTGTGATAAAAAAACGACAGGTGTTTCCTTCTCGAGCATAATGCTTTAGTTATTCAGTGATCTAGACGAAAGATCATCTGTCTAAAGCTTCTATTTTGTGAAAGCGAATGGATGACTGGTCTCTTCATCTGGTCTCTCGTCTGACCAGGCGGTGGGTACCAGCGAGTGGTGCGGGTTCGAATCCTACTCTGTTTGTGTTCTGTCTTGTCCTCTCTTGTTCTGTCTTTTGTATCGTCGGTTGCTAGATCTAAGTTTGTGATCGTCTTACTTCATTACTACAAGATTATACAGCAAAGGCAAGCACTCAGACGATACAAAAAGAGGCCTTGTAAGTTTTGCTGTAGTTTTCACCGTCCTGAAACAATGTAGAGATAATTTTTTTCTTTCCTTTCCAGCCGCTGATCCCATCTCTCGCTGCACTCTGAAGCCAGCTGGTTCGTCTCGCTGTGATTTTAACAGAATAAACTGTTACCACAGTGACACTGCTTCGTGGGAGATGACAGATATACCGTTGGACAAAGGACCTGTTCAAAATTATGATGGTACTTAGCTAGTTAATTATACTTAAGTATTCAGAGATATGCACATGGCAAATTTTTTAAAAATAATTAAAAAAAAAACATATTAAAGTGAGCTTGAGAACTTAGCAAAGAATTAAAACCGAGGTAACGATCCACAGACCTTCCTTGACAGGGAAAGAGGGGAGTGTCTCCCTGGCGACTCTTTTAGAGCGAAGAGATTAGAGAATTCAGAAATACTTTAGCACTACATATTACCATCAATTTATTATACACTAGCCAATCTTTTTTTAAAATAACAATAGCAATATTACCCATAGCATAGCAAAATTCGTATCAATATGAGAATAAAAAATGTGGATGGGTAGGTGACTAAAACCAAGTTCTGGTTTTCTTCTTGTAATTTATTTGCTGGGCTATTACGCATGGGCGCTTGGTAAAAAGAATATTTCATGACAGCCACTAACATAGAGTTTTTAAACTTTTGTTGATACTCTTAAGATTTCGCTATCTTTTTTTTTTTCATATCTTTAGGCAATTATATGTTTCTCAATCCAACCCTGTCTCGAGGGAAGCCGAAGAGGTTGATAGGCAGGATTGCTGCTAACACGGCTGCTGTGTGTGTTTCCCTTCATTACGCTACATCAGGGCCTGAGCCCGTTCCTATTAACTTTTACATAGAAAATGGAGACGCACTGACCCTTGTGCATCGCATCAAAGCAAACACATGGGGTCATTGGGAGTACACGAAATTCGCCTGTTGTCTGCCAAACGTTGGGAGTGCGAAACAAGTGAGTAGGAAATTGTGAAAGGGGGCAGTCAATATAAGTGAGTAAACGTTGGAACATAAAGGTCTCGCAGCCTACCTTCACAAGAGTCGCAATCTTCTCATGACAAAAGCGTTGCTACTCTGTACACGGCATTTTAAGGAACTCCCGCCAATAGGTTAAAAATGCGACAATTTATCAATAGAGTTTTTGAAATGATAAAAAATCCCTGTTGATATCAAATATAGAGAAAGAGTGTGTAACAAAAACATTTTAAAACGATTCTTTAAATTATGCGTTGCGGCTGTTAAGCAAATGCTAAATATAGTTGTAGTGGTATCCATTATTTGGTACCGACTTGGGTTAAAAAAGTTTTATGTGAGTGGTGGTCAAAGTTCTAACTTATATCGCAATGGAGTCAAGTGCATTGCTATCCTCACTTTGTTTGTACATTCATGCGGGTGTTTTTGTCGCCTGTTCAGTAATTTATTGAATATCTCAATGTGTACAGTCTATGAGGAATCTTAACCCCCCCTCCCCCCTGTGCGTGCTTCTTCAATAGTTATCATTATGATCCTTAGTTCATATTTTTATCTTTATACCTCATGCTAATTATAAAGTATCGTCACATTTCTTACCCACGCCCTTTATAGTGCGTACTGAGAGTTAACTAAGAGTACTCAAGCGTTTTTTTTTTCAAAGACTTATTTTTTTTTCAGTTTGCCATTGAGGCCACATCAACAGTTAATGGCATCCCAGCCATTGATTCCGTAGATTTTCACGTGTCAAACATGCCGTGTGAGAACGGTGAGCTAGTGTGTTATCCCAGTCTACCAGACCAGACGCCTCTAGATTCAGCGACAGGTCCGAGATGTTCATCAGACCAGGTGGAGCCAGCCGTCCCGTCCTGTGAGTTCAACGCAGACGACAAGAAGATCCTGGAAGACTGTGGCTGGGAAGTGTCATCTGCCTGGGAAGTCAGACAAAAGATTGACGGATCAGGTAAGGGGTTGGGGGGGGGGGGGTTGAACCTGATAGGAGAATTTACCTTTCCTAAAAAATCATTTCTCTTGAGTACATTGATTTGATCAGTATAGACAGTCAGGGGGATGCACCGGCCAATGGGCGAATGAAAGTAAGTACAAAAGGAGCGGTGCAAGTGACCTGGGCAATGGTTTTGCCTTGACGCTGGGCGGGTGGGAAATCTGGTGCGTTTCAGGAAGAGAGCGAGTTGGTAGATTATTGCACTGGCTTTTAAATAGCCAATATCAATTTCTCCATCAATTAAGGCATCAAAAAAATTCTGCAAAGTATTTAAATTTACTTGTTTTTTGTGAGCTCAGCTGTTGCAGCTTCCATCAACTTCGCTTGTTCTTCGGGTGACAGCCATGGCCTTAGTCTTGGTAATGCTATTTTTAATTTTACTTTTATGTACGGCATTTTTCAACGAAGTGTTCACGTAGTTTTTTCTTGTCATTGTTGGTCATTACTGTGTCGTTTATAATTATGAGTTACTTGAGTACCTTGAGTACCTCAGGATTAGAGTTTGCCCCCTTTGTGATTTGATCCATGTAGATCACAAAGAGCATAGGGAAGAGGTTGCAAATCTGTCTCACTTCAATATTTTGTGGGTATAAATAAGATGCTCCGGCGGTGATGCAAGCTGCGCTTTTGTCGTTGGCGTTGTTGCGCAAAACAAAATCGTATTCGCTTTAAATGTGTCCTACTATAAGATTTAAAAAAGTATTTATTACACTGAAATGCACAAAAATAAAAACCCGAATTTAGCTTTTGAGAAAGCATTTCTGTGATTTTATACTTTGCTGTAATTTATAGAATTTCTAAACTCTGTCTCTTGCGTCAGCATTGTCTCCTTTCTGTTTAACATAGAAAGCAGTAGCAATAGATTCAAGTGGAGCCGCAAAAGCGACCATCCGTTCTCTGCGTATTGTTACAGTACAGGCCAGTTTAATGTAGGACAAACAATTTGAGAAAAAGCAAGATAGTTTACTCCTCTTTCTATCTCTTTTTATCAAAATAATATCTGATACAATTCCAGGGAATATTTCTACATTCAGAAGATATTTTTGGAAGCTAGGAAAAAACCATAGTTGAAATAATTATATCAACACATGGTCATAGAAAATTTGCCACAACCTAATCATTTGGATCGGTTGCCAGGCATGATCTGGCGTTCCATGAACAGTGCTTCAATATGTTCTCCCCCTACAGGGAACTACGACATCCTTTACGCAGC
>BMAT01010149.1:59325-69562 GCA_019649035.1 Elysia marginata | reverse complement strand
GAAGAAGAAGAAGAAGAAGAAATGTATTTCCCATATGTATAATATTATTCATTTGAAACTCTGCGACTGAATGAATATTTTTTTATGCCTCAATGAAATAAAAAAGGTCTGCGTATTTAAACCAGTACAAGTAAGTTGGGCTCTGCGATTTTCACTTTTGAATGCGCTGATGTTTTGAAAAATCGCGTGCTGTCTACATTTCCCATTTATTTGACCAGCTTCATGCTCGCAGAATTGCTCTAAAACATAATCAGAGGTTTGATGTGCCTACCATCGAATATAATACTGTTTTTTTTATCATAACATATAATTAAAAGTCTCCTTTCAGTAGCGGTTTTTCATAATTTAGATTTCCGATATATGACTTGTTAAAACTGAACAAGACAGACAGGCATGTCCCACAATTTGTCATAGTATAAAATATCTCTATTGAACTTACATATAGAATTTGCGAGGTGAAAAACATAAAATTTGTCCTATAACTTTCATAGATCAATCTAGCCAGAGTTGGACTCTTTCTGTTCTCGTTCCTGGCTTGCGAGAAATAAAAACTGCTTTGATTTCTCACCACTTGAGAGGATTAAATTTTTATCTCAAAACTTCTAGGAAAACCACTAGCCGTTGCCTGTGAATAATATAAAATACACGTTGATCAATTTCAAGCTTTTCGCAATGTCTTGGCAAACAGTGTCAATCCTTTGTAGGCATCCTCCGTACCTTCTTAACAAGCTTTACCTGCCGCAACGTTGTCCTCGATCGATGCGACAGACTAGTGGCCGGGGTTAAGTCATTAGACAGACACACGGCATTGCTAGAGCGTCCAGGCTAATAATGCTGGGACGACAAACAGATGCTCACAGCTGGCATTAAGTGAAGTGCACTCTCCCCTGGTCTTCTGCGGGACTTGACAATCCATTATTAAATCCCAGTGCAGAAAAATGGGCAAATGAACATAAATGTTTGAGCACGGCTGGGAATTTTTTTCGCCGTGGTATCCATAACCATGCATCGTAAATAACTGTGCCGCCGTATTCGTTGTGTGCAGAACCTTGTACTATCATTATTGTTAATTCTCTTGTTTGCCACAAATGAGCGGTCTCTTTAATTAACTTTCATCAGGAAAACTGCTCGCGTTAACATGCAATATTAAATAAGTGAGCAGGGACTATTTCTTGAATATTTTCAAGATGCGTGGCGCAAAGCACCAGTGCTACAAGCATTATGCCAAGAAAACCTTTTCGCGCAAGATTGCTTTTCTCAAAATCGAAATGCTTATTTTTTTTTTCACGCGAGTTCTGCTTACTGTGGTTAGTTATTTCAGCTAGATTAACCTGCTCTTTTCAGTTGAGCAACTAAAGAATAGTGGTTATATCTTTTATTAAACATTGAGGTTGTAGACTGCTGACTACATCCACTCAAATTGAGTCCTACGTCGAAATTCAAAGGTAGTAAGATATTAAAATCAGAGAAAAGCTTATTTTCTCTACTTTCAAATACAACAAACAGAAAAGCTCAATCATGTTCCTGTATAAAGTTACAGCCGTTTGAAGTCGGTGGGGTTAGTATTTGTGAAATTTAAGAAAGGGGAGAAAACAGCATTGAAAGTTTAGATGGCTATAAAGGTATTGAGGCCTTTGTATCCATACCAATTAAAATTAAACACCTAAAATAGTAAAAACAAAATTTGAACATCAGTTGGGTGTGAAAACTGATTTTAGCGTCAATAATCTAAAATTTAAAAAAAGTTTTGACTTCTGAACACCCACTAAACTTTAAAAGCCTATATCTCCAAACTAAGCCTTTCGACTTGCGACTCCTTTTGACAGAATGCAAGACATATAATGTGTCTCGTGCTTTCGCATCATAATATTAATTCATTTTCCTTAAGCTCTATTCCATTTTGAGATATATATTTTTGTTTTATGGTTGTTTCTACTTACATTTTGATCAAAAGATAATGATCTATAAACACTTTTTTTTTAAATCTCACAACGTGACCTTTTATGAAACATCGGCGGAAGCAAGTGAGAAATAACAGAAGAGGGTGCTTATACTCTGAGAGAATGTACACTAAGTTCTCCCTTACCGTTCATTCGAGAGAGTCTTTAAGTACACATTTCTATTGTATTGTGCTTTAAGGCGTAAAGAAAAGTCACATAATACTTTTAATATCTTTCTTGTTCTTACTTTGTTTCTGTTCCTTAGTTGTGAAGGGTTTCATTATTTTTGTTCAATATCACGATTTCTATGATTCTTGGTCTATTCATTAAACATTCATGACAAAGCATTACTCTGCAATATAAGAAAGTCATAACATGATGGCTTGTTTTTTTTTATTATTAATATTATCTTGCAAGCCGAGGATCTTTCGAAATAGTTAGTTTTAAAAGAGCAAGTGATGTTTGAACATCACGAAACTGCTGCCGTTACTGGCAAAATTTAAATTTCACTACGGACAGCGCGGAAACCCAGAAAGCCGTGCTTTTTACCTGTGCAGTTTCAAACATGGATGTTTCTGAATTGATTATCTGTCTACTACGATACATAGTACTGTAGAAAAAACGGTCCTTTTTATTTTTTTTCAATCGCCCGCACCGTGATCATACTTCTGCCCAATCGCAGACTCACGCAAGATCTCTTCTACAATTCTACGTTTTCTGAACATCCGAGTCTGAGTTGTTATACGATGAAAGTTGAAGTCTATTCATGGAGCTGTTGTCTTGAGATAAACAAATTCAATTTATGTTCATTCACATCATCTTTTGTGTATGTAAAGCTTTTACTCTTATTTCCTGTGATATATGCCCAAAGACTTTTTTTCTTAATTTTAAAAACTGTTGTTCAAAAAGATATCAACCGAATTATTCTGAATTTAGAAACATGACATTCCCCACGTCTGTTTGAATTTAAGCCCCCTCCTACAATCAGAAAACTAATTACTTTTGCCATTATAAAGATTATTGAAATTAATTTTTATGAGTTGCTGAGCAATGAATTTTTTTTCTTTTATATAAACACAGTCCATGCGAGATTTAGTTGTGATGATAGCGTTGGTTGCAGAATATTCACCAGTTCTCTTGCCCTTGTATTGATTTACTTGCATTATTCTCACCACTGGGGAAGGTGAACTAGAGAACGCGTGCAAAGGGCGATAACTGAGGAAACAGTTCGGTAGGCTAAAAGCCGTTTTTTTTATATTGCATAACTTTTGAGAGTCTGTGTCAAAACTTGGAGAATCTGTCGTTTGTGATGCGGGACAAAGTATTTTCAGAAACAGCATAGAAAGTAACAACAGAGTCATAGTGTTTTGTTGCTATGGCTTTCTTAAATTGTATCATAATGCTTTGTCATAAATTTTAAATGAATAGAGTAAGAAAAATAGAGAAGTGGCATTTAAAATCATTCTGTTGATTGTCACGCAGGACGTTTTTGTCTAATATCATAACCGACAGATACTCAATATTTTTAATTATCTTTTTTCCTCATTTCTTTTGATCCGTACGGTCTTTTGCGCTAGACATGGAAAGAGCTTTTTTATGACAGCCTTGGTTTTTTCCGATACTTTAAAGTACGTTGCCCACCATTACAAACGCTAGAATTAAGACCTTGTGTGACAGCGTTGCCAGCGTAAGTTTAACGCCGAAACCTGCAGTTTGTTTGATTGTCTATAATAAGCTCTAACAAATCTCATACGTCCAAGATACGACGTAAACTTTCGATCAAAGGTAACGCCTGGTCGGCCCATTAGGGGCTGGGAAGAGGGAAGGTGCCTCCTCGCGACTCTATGGAGCGGAGGAAGCAGCGAAATTAACTAACTTACCAACAAATAACCAGAGATAACACCTGTTAATTACTTTATTTAAGTACCTATATCTACAGATATCTAATTGACAGTTGTCAATAACATTATTAACCAACCGGGTCACCCTAAGAATAGATAAGGCACGGGAAAACAAATCTCATACGTGACAAAAGTCGTGGTAAGATTCAAGCGAGTGTATGCCAGTTTTTTATAGCACAGACAGGCGATTATTCTTCCTTTGGTTGTTCCGCGACGAGTTAACATCCGTCAGATGTCGGAAATCATAGTTATGAAAATGCGATGTACAAATCTAAACATTAAACAAAAGTTTTAATCTATTGCTACACAGCTCTTTTAGAAACAGCTCTTGGGTCTGGACCTAAGCCTTTCATTATTTAGGAATTGTTTTGACCATTATCAATTCTTACTAAAGAAAGGAATAACTGCGAAATAGAGTTTTAGCTTTGGGTTTTTTTTTTTAGAATAAAATGTTCATAAAGTTGTGGTATGTGATTTTGAAACTTATTATGGCATTAGTAACTCAAGGTTAGCCAAATGTAGAAAAGTTTCAGGGATTTTTTTCAAAAGTAATAAGAAAGGAAACTATTTTGCTATAAATAATATTGAAAATTTAACCAAATCTATTTTTACACAAGGAGAGCTCGCTTCAAGTGTTTTCTAGTTCAAGAATCAAATGGTAAACGGGCTAGAACTTTATCCGCTGTGGCCTCCACCCATCCTAAGCTTATCTCTGTCCCGACAGATGAGGTAAAACTCCATCCTTGCTACAACAAGCCTGGTCCTTCCGCTGGAGACTCGGATGGGAATGAACGTTATCTGGCCACAGCATAAGAAGCAAGAAGCTGCTTAGTCGAAAACTGTGTTAGGTTCGGACTGCTGGTTTTTTATATTTACTTTGTAGTTTGGATGAACCAGATTGTAAAGACCGCTGACAAATAAGAAAATTATTTTTTATCTTATTTTCTATAAATCTCTCGACTTGTCTTTGTTTCTTTACTTAATCAATTCGTCGTCTTGTTTTATCCAAGTTCAGTTGAGAGAAGCAATCATGTGAAAAATTCTTGTTATTGTGATAAAGATGTGCTTTTTGTGATTCGAGAATCTCAACCAACGAGAAAAGAGACAGTGTTTGAAAGAGAGACAGACAGACAAGACAAGCGGACCTACAGAGACAGACAGAGACAGAGAGAGACAGAGAGAAACAGACAGACAGGTAGAGAATGGCAGAGGAATTGAATCAACTGAATTGAAGCGACATCACAATGGCAACAAGGCTCAGCGCCTTTTTCATATGGCCGTTTACTTCACAAAAGTGTCGAATAAAAATGAAGCATTCTTAAACTAATAATGGACCTTTGGTGTGTTAACTACAATCACAATTATATTGATAACATTGCAATAGTTAAATAAAAGAGAGAAGGAGGGAGGGGAGAGATTTACGAACATTGTTAAATGTAAAAAAAAACTGAGGCAGAGACGTAAGCAGAGATTAGTTTTTATTATCTTTTTAGTATCTAAATGCTACAGATAATAGTTTAACGAAATTTTTGTACAAGCCAAGCGTGCAAATTTCTAATTTGATTCTTCATTCTGACATCAATATATTTTTTCCGAGGAAAGTGTTGCTAAGGCAGGCCGTACTTCGATCATTCCGGCGACAAATGTTGTACTTAAGCTTATGTCTGTATTCAGAAACATTGATTGACGAGTTGCGCTATCAAAACGAGGGGAAAAACAAAATAATAAGAAGCAGGAAACATTTTCATGACCATTATTTGATACTTAAAAACAACACATCCGATAAAAGGCATTGCAATTATAAGCATTTTCCAGCCATCATCAGAAAACAAAGACTAAATAACCCGCCTAGCAGGAAAACAGAACAACAAGCCATTACTGTAGCGAAGGCAGGACCGCGGAACGACAAGCCGTTACTGTAGCGAAGGCAGGACCAATACAGCTAGCCGATTCACGCAGCGCAGGCCTACATGAAATGAGGAAATCTCCCACAATACGGACAGGGTGCCGGAATGCATGCGACCGCTCAATTAAGAAGTAGAGGAAAACAAACACGGTTTTCGCCTTGTGCAGGGAAATTGAATGGTGGGTGGACGTTGGGAGTTTCCAAGTAGCCTAATGGATACCTTAAAACAAGATCTAGAAATGGGTTTGGTGGGAAGATCGAAGAGCAGTCGATATGAAGAGGGGAAAAATAATCTAAGTGTTAAAACTGGTGAGGGAAAAGACGGACAACCGGAAAACGAAAGACTAGGTGAACTAGTAATGGGACCAATTTTGTAGGATTATACACTCATATTTTCAAGTGCAGAGAACTATTTACCGGTGGTTGTTTAAAAGCTTTTAGTAAGTTTTACATGGCAGTTAAGTATTACTTAAAGACTGTGCTCAGTTTGGTCTAAAGAGATTCAAGATTGCTTTTTTAGTACGAACAGAGTTAATTAAGAATTTTTGATATTATTTTAAGTTATGACGAAATACTTGCAGGTTATACGTACAATTTTTTACGGTTTTTAGGTAAATATTTTAAGAATCTAGGAGAAAGACAGAACGAGAGACAGACAGTGAGAGAGGGGGGGAGGACTGGGGAGGCAGAGGAAAGTTAAATTTAAAGCTTTTTTTTATAAGTTCAAAAGAAATTTTAAGCCAAAGCAGGACACATTACTTAGCTAAATAAGGAACGAGCCAGAAAAATGAAGACAAGGAGAACAGACAGACAGACATAACAACAGACAGACGTCAAGTATACACATTTATCCGAGACACGCACACGCGCACACACGCAGAGAGAGAGAGAGAGAGAGAGAGAGAGAAAGAGTAAAAAAAACAGACAAGAAGACAAGCGGACAAGGTGCAGGGTAGAAATCTTTATGATAAAGAACAAATAATGTAAACGAGCAAGTTTATTACAGAAACTAAACTAAAAATTTAAAAAGCCCATACTAATCTTTATTGGGATCAGAAGCTAGACTTCTTCTAAAAACACTGTGATCTTACAGGACACTGGGCACAGAAGAGTGTTGGTAAGCGTTCAAAGAGATTCCTGGAGCTGGTGTTTGTGCTCACCACACAGCCTAGATGAAAAACCACTGCTCACAGCGAAATAGGAACAGAGAAAGAAGACAGAAAAAAGGTGACAAGCACCTTCATTACCGACCTTGAACATGCGACCTGGAGAAGTGTAGAACTTGTAGCAATACTCGTTGCCGAGTGAGTGATAGTGTGGGATTTTCCGAAAATATAAATAGCTCTTTTTCAAACACACAGGCAGATAATACCCTAGAAGCAGTATCCCATTTCCGTGTCTAAGATAATACCTTATTGGGTTGTGGGTTTTTTTTAGAGAACTAGGGGGCTACAGAACATAATATGAGAGATCTCAGAGAGCACGCAAGCCGTGCTTCTTATGATTCGAGAGATCTTTCTGTTTTCTGGAAAGCATAATAAGATTACATAAAATAACAAGGAAGTCAAGAGTGAGGAGTATCACTCACAAGCGAGCGATTGGTTGTTTTGGCAATGCTTATTCTTAGGACATTCTAAAAATTGTACGAAATAAATTTTTCATGAAAAACACGATTGAACGAAGTATTATTTCAACGTCTAACAAAAATCACCATTACCAAAGAATTAAACAGTGCACGAGCAGTGGGAAGAAAAACATATTTTTTTTATTTCTTTTAAGACTGAGATCTAGCAAAAACAGAATCAATTTATGGACGGAGTTGAATAATCAAAACCGTCTGCAGATCATGTCCTAAAGTAAAAAAAAAATACAATTGACGCGTGCAGCAGTTCTAAAATACAGTGGAATCCTGATAAAGTCAACACCCCGGGACCGAAAATGTGTGTTGACATTAAGCAAAAGTTGATTTTAGCCACAACAAAAATATAAAGAAATACAAAACGGGACTGACAAACAGAGTTGACTTCAAGCAAGAGTTTCCTTTAAGGGTGTTGTGACCATGACTTTAACAGGATTTCACTGTATTTAAGTATCAAGGACCGAGTGAAGCTAGAAGAAACTTTTGGAACTTTTTTTATTAAAATGGCTTAAAAATTAAAATACTAGCTTCCAAGGGTTTCTCAACTATTTTTATTGACTTTCCATTTTACTCAGATAACATAAGTTACATAAATATAATGATGATAATAATAATAATAATAATAATAATAATAATAATAATAATAATAATAATAATAATAATAATAAAAATAATAATAATAATAATGATAATAATAATAATAATATCTAAATTTATATATAAAATGTGTTTTAGAGAAAGGTGAGTGTCTATTGTTAACTCGGCAAAAGAAAATCGATAACATAGACAATGCCCAGAAGTGTAATCGATAACATAGACAATGCCCAGAAGACGTGTTCACGATGATGATGTTAGAGATGATTGTGAAAGGCAAGAAAACGCGTGGATGAGAGATTGCCGCGAAGCCGCTGGTCCGGCAGACAACTGATCCTGACATGAGCCTGGTGAAATTAAAGTGGACCTTGCACACGCCTGGACGTTGTCCTGTTTCCACAGAGAGACTGACCGGCTCCCAGGGGAGGCAAACACAGGCGCCCGCTTCTCTAAACATCATTAGTTAGCTACAGCAGTAACGCCTCGCCACTTGTTTGACTTGCTACAACTCGGGAGTTCGTGAACAGTATTGGTGTTTAAAACTCTTCCTGATCTACCACTCCTAGTGTTGTCTCAATGGGTGCCATTATATTACATTCAAGCGAGTTACACCTATCTATCTCTGCTAGTAATAATGCATTTTTAATATCTCAGATCGAATAACAGAGTGAGGATAAAAAAAACTGAGGCAGAAGATTTCTTCCGTTTAGGCTGGAGAATAAAACTGACGAATGTTTTATTTACTGAATAAACAGAAACAAGAGACGCAGGCATTTAAAGTAATATTTACAAATGTGTATTGAAAAAGATGACAGTCGTTTTCTGTGAACTTATGTTATTATTGTAAAGCTCTCTCTCTATATATATGTATATCTCTCTCTCTCTCTCTCTCTCTCTCTCTCTCTCTCTCTCTTTGTCGTTGTATACCTATGTTTCTTTTGGCGAAACTTACATCTCATGTTAATTTTCTTTTCATTCATCTTGCTTTATTTTTACTACTTTCATTCTCACCTGAATTTCTTAGACAAAGCAAGCACGCCGTCAGGTGTGTTGCAATGAAGAATGATAGATAAAAAGCATTTACTTTTTAGTTAATAGTATTAAGGGAAGGCCAAGCTACACCACCCACGATCTCCCAGGCGGAGATGTCCCAATGTAAATAGCATTCATAGTGTTTGCATGAAATCGATGGAGACTTTCTGAGACACAGAGGAAGAACAATCGCCGCGACAAACTGTGCCTTCACATAACTTAACACATACCGGATGATGTCGCAGAAAAAAAAATTAAGTTCTCAAAGCTGTAAGGCTGTTTTGCTTTTTTTTGGTTGTTTTTTGTTTGTTTGTTTGTTGTTTTTTTTTTGCACCATCCGTTGTTATGTTGGAACTATTGGCGGAACTCACTGCTCGCGAGTGTCTCCAGTGATGCTGCAAGACGGCCTGGTTCTCACCTAGAGATTTGTGCCCGTGCTAATATGCTGCCTGGGACAAACCAAAATGCTGTATCCGCAGTGTAGATCTAAACCATATGGGAGATACTGCACTTGGTTTGAAAAATTTTGTCCTGCGTCACAACCGACAGGTTTTGAGGGTGACCGTTTTTATACTTCTTCATCAATTCACTTAAAATTTCTGACAAAGCATTATGATGCAATTTAAGAAAGTCATAATATCACATCAGTATGACAGTATTGTTAGTTTTTGTGTTATTTCTAAAAATACTTTGTCCTCCGTCACAAACGACAGATTTACGACGTTTTGTCACAGTCATCAACGCTAGGCAATGGCATAATGGTTATAGTCCAAGGCATGGTAAAACACAATGACCCATTGTATATAATTTTTTTTTTGGGGGGAGGGGGTTGTCTTCACAGAAGATCATGTTCCATGGTCGTTTTTTCCTGTACCAAAGACGTCATCCTATTTCTCGACCACTGTTTTTAACGTGTACTCTTTAAAAACCTTTTAAGCTTTCAGACTTAAACGCGATAATACGAATTTCATTCAAACAGAGACAATAAGTAGTCATAAAAAGCTTAATCTGTTCGCCCCTTGATGTATCCTAAATTTTCGTATTTAGCTTGAGTTCTTAAATTCAACAAGCCAACTATCGGAAATCTCTGAGCCTAAAAACTACATGTATATAATCCTATCATAGCGCACATGGACCTCAATTTCATGCCAATTTTTAATAGTTTCCAATTTTAGCAAACCCGAGCTATAAATGTTTTAAGTTGCAAAACACTAGAGATTTTTAA
>BMAT01010146.1:49226-66436 GCA_019649035.1 Elysia marginata | reverse complement strand
GATGAGCGCAATGGGGATATTGCTCTTGGCCTGCTTTTACAGTAACTTATAATATATATTTACTATGACTAGTGGGTTATCTCAGCTTTTCTTCTCCTAGTCAAGGCTATGCGAAATCCTCTCATGCATTTGTCTCTGGAGGCAATTTTTTTTTTTGGTCTGTTCTGTACCTGTCCTTTCAGGCAGAGAAACTTAATACCTCCTCATTATAATTGAGTGATTGTCTATGCCTGAGCTGTGCTGGTGATGGTTGGTTCTTTATGTGCATAACCGCTATTAGTTGATGGTCCACTAGTCTTCAAAATATGGTCCTCATTAAATTTGACTGTACCTGTTTGCCTTGGTGATCATGCTTTGTTTCATTACAGATATTTTTTGTATCGTCTTTTATGCGTCCAGGTGTATGCTTGTAAATTTTTTTTAAATAGTTTTATGTAATTCTGTTTTAGAAGATATTGTGATTTGCGGAACATACACTTATATATGCCCTTTCTAATGAAAGACTCATTAATTAATTTTTAAGATTTGTTTTAAGCATTAGTAGTAAAGCTTCAGTTGGTATAATCTCTTTAAATTCTCTTCTCTTTTGTTTTAATTGCAACCTCTTTTTTTAAGATAACAGATGAAGCTTTCAAATGAGTGAACCTCAAGAGTGAAGTGGGCTTAAAATTTTTAGGAAAAAACTTAGCCTTGTCCAATGATTTATCACTGAATTTTTAATAGTTTAATAAAAGCAACATTGCTATCCATTTTCTCTGCTTTTGTGAATAGTATATTTTTAGAAGTCTGGTTCTTCTTATTATTATTCCCTCAGCTCCCCGGGAAGCACAGGCTGCCAACAAAGATCCTCCACACTATCCTATCTTGTGCTATCTCTTCCAGTTCTTTTCATGTCTTCTATGCGGTTGCCATCTCTGCCTCTGTTTCTCTCCTCCACGTCATTCTTGGCCTCACTCTGGCTCTGTGGCCCTGTGGGTTCCATACCAAACCAAGCCTTTTGATGCACTGCCTTGGTTTCCTTAAAGTGTGCCCAATCCATCTCCACTTTCTTTTACTTATCTCTACCTCCATTGGTTATTGCCTTGTCCATCCCCACAAGTCTACGTTACTGATGATAGCTTGCTGGTGTATGTTGATGATTTATCTCATACATCTGTTGCTGAAGGACAGGAGTTTCTGTAGTGTTGTCTTGTTGTTTTGACATGTCTCTTGTCCGTAGAGTAGGACTGTCTTCTCATTTGAGCTAAAGATCTTTATCTTTGTCCTTTCCTTGATCATCTTACTGGATTATATCTTCTTCAGTACTAAGAAGGCTTGATGGGCTTTCTGT
This sequence comes from Elysia marginata, assembly GCA_019649035.1. Lineage (NCBI taxonomy): Eukaryota > Metazoa > Mollusca > Gastropoda > Plakobranchidae > Elysia > Elysia marginata. The sequence goes on along the minus strand of BMAT01010146.1, from coordinate 65,106 downwards.
CTAGTTCTTCATCCTCCACCATAACTGGTCTGTTTTTGTTAGTTTTTAGTATTAGCATGTTGGTCTTGTTTTTGTTTTTTTTTTATGCCGTAGACTTTTTGAGGTTGTGGTCTTCTCTTGCATTTGTTGGTGGTAGGGAGAGCAGCGTAGTTTTGCCAGCAAAGTCTACTCTAAGTCCTCAAGTTGACTTGCTAATCTCCATTGAATTCCTTAGTGTTTCCCCACATTAGATCTTCTCATAATAAAGTCAACAGTCAGCAGGAACATAAGTGATGATAAGAGGCAGTCTTGCCTTATCCCAGTCTTAATATCAACTATCATGCGTATTAGGTCTGTTAATTTTCTGCAGGAATCCAAAATGTCTCAACAATTTGCATAACCTTTCCTGTTCCACACTGTCAAATGCCTTCTAGAAGTTAATAAAAACTTTCACCTACAGAGGTGGGTTCCACTTGAGCGATTGCTCCACGATTATCCAGAGTGTTGCTTTTTGGTCTGCACATGATTTACTTTTTCTAAAATTTGTTTGTTCCTCTCTCAGTTTCTTGTCAAGCGCCACCTTTAGTCTTTCCAATATAACTCGATTAAACACTTTAAATTCTTACAATCATTTTAAACTTTTTTTTTATATGTATGACTGAAGCATTGGGAAAACTGGTTTATCTTAAACTGTCCTCGGTTTTCCTTTTTTTTTTTGTAACGCTTATTTTTTGTGTTATCGTCTGTTAATGTCATTAACAGCATATAGGAGAGGGTTTGGATATGATGCTGCCCAAACATTAAGAAAAAGCGCCGCCCCGCCCCCCCCCCTCCTCATGATAATAATTTTGCTCACTATACATGTTGATTTTGTTATTTGGATTCAATGCTAGTCTCTTAAATGATTATTTTATTCTTGTTTAAATCAGATGACTGTTGATTTCCTCTTGATCTTTTTTATGTTTATGGTAGCCATTGTGGTTTGGTTTGTTTGTCTGTTTTTGTTTAATACTTTCGTTTGGCGTAACAATGAATGTAAAAAAAAATTCCAAAAAAAAACAAACAAAATTCTTTCATCATTTTTACAAAAAATAATTGTGGGTACAAATAATTCTTATTTTCTTCTTTAGACTCCCAAACAGTCGTTACTTTATTTCATCCTTTGTCCAGTGGACTTATACTTACTAAACATTAAGTTTTTTCTCGGAGTTTAGAAGTAGTTGCATGGAATCCGGTTTCTCACAAAACACAACAACATGACAAGCTCTATGTTCAAAATCAATTTTTTTTGTGTGTCTTAAAACACTTTTCCACTTCCAATGCTTCTTTGTCCTTTATTCTGTTTTGGAATTGAATTGGTTTAAATGTTTTTTTTTATTTTATATTATCAGCAAAATGCCCTGTTCCCCTCTCATTTACTGTTTACATTAGGTGTTAAAGATCATTTGTAACTATTATGGCTTATGGAAATATGTCAAGCTTAATAAGTATGAAATGAAAACTTGAACTGTGAATAGAGAAGCACCTGAGAGCGGATTCAACATTTGACATGCTTTTTTTTTCTGCATCTAGTGTCTGTAACTCGCTTCATTAAAAATTAACATAAATTTGCATCGGTAGTATGTGTGCACATCTCACACAATATGACTGATACAATTATTATAAGTACTATTATTATTATCATTATTATTATTATTATTATTATTATGGTCATACCGTTTGTACATGTATGACTACTATCTGGATTTTTTTCATTCATGTTTTCCGACAGGCACAAGAATGTATGGTCTTGCCTGCATCAAAGGGTATGAATGGAATGTGTCAACTTGTAGCTTTGCACAATGTTTTGGAAATGTAATGTAGCCATTATAAATTTTCCTTAAAGAATAACTTTGATATGCGTCTATTCAACAATTATGTAGGTGATTCAAAATGTTTCTGTATGTTTTTTCTGTAGGTGAAATTCAGATGTTTGTATGTTATTAGGTAAAACTCATGATTGCATTCTTTGTTGGTTTTCTTTATCTTTTGATTTTATTTCAACATTTTAACTTATAACAATATTCATATAGTTTTCTTAATGTGTCACTGTTGATGTTGCATTTGTCTTTGTTGTTGCTGTTGTTTATAAATTTAATAATTGAGTTGTTTCTTTTTAAAGTAATTCTTTTAACATGATCATCATCCCAGCCTGCTTCTCACATACATCATCAACCTCAGATCATAATCAAATAAATGTGATGGTTGATATAGTTATCCACATTTTTTTCTATTACTCTAAATAGTTTCTTTAATTTGCGTATGCCCTATCTCACATAATCAATACATCACAACGGTGTTAGCAAAAGTGATTGCAAGGGAAGTGGTTGAGCAAGGATTCTTGAGTCGCACTTACGCGGTGAAAGTGTTTTGGTGCAGCCCGTAATGAATTGTTTGCAGGAAGTGCTGTGTGTTTCATGAAAACTGACTCTTTTCAATATCTATTTTCTTTGGTATTTTTGCAATTATCACAAAGTCGACAACCTACTCTAAGTCTAATGTTCTATGTGTCATGGTGCATTTAAACTGTTTTGGCTGAAAACAAAATGATGTGCAATAAAAATGTAAACAAGTTAACTGGGTTTTTTTCTCTCTTTCATATTGAGAATTTAAAGAAAAATTAATGTGTGTCAAATTTATCAAGATTTTTTTTTACAATTGACCATGTTTTATGGATTACTAACTGAAATTTAAGAAAAAACAAGATGAGGATATGCAGGAAAGTTTGTCTCCTGTCTGAAAGCCCAAGTTAGGCAGAGAGGAAACGCTGTGTGATTAAAGAGATAGAAAAACACAAAGGAAAAAGGATTTGTCTCTCTGGTTCAGGTCATAACCTCTCAACCACCAAAAAGCTTTCCCAAAAGAAATATGCGTTAAGGAATGAAAAAGGAAAAATTTGATAAAATGAAACAAAATAGTTCTCTGGAGAGAGAGAAAGAGAGAGAGAGAGAGAGAGAGAGATGGAAAGACAGATAGACAGATAGACAGAGCGCCATATAGATGTGTCTAGATAAGCAAAGGTAGTCAGACAACCAAAGGAACAAACTGTTTGGAAGAAAAATATATAGAAAAAAAAGCTGCTCCTTGTATGCTTTATTTATATTTTATGGGCTTTTATGGTTAATATCATTTCTTATTAGAACAATTTACCCTGCCAACTGTGAATGCATTGTATTTGAAATACTTGATTGTTTTGATATTTAGTTTACCTGCTTTTGGAAAATAGATGTATAACTGGATGTTACGTGTAAAAAGCTTACGTTTGCGCAAGAAGTAACAGGAACCGTGCTCTGGTGACACGGAGGTGGCTCTGGTTCAAGATTTCACTTGAAATGAAGTATCTGAGTCTTGATAGGTGACAACTTTCAATACATAAATGCTCAGTATTTGTAGGCTGGTTGTTCCTTGTGCAATATCCGGAATGAAATAAAATATAGTCATTCTTTTAGAAAATAGCGAAAACATTTTTAAACAGCTTTGGCATTGCTGAAGTAACATTTTGATGCAGTATAAACTTCTTCAGTCATCTATAAAAAAAAACAAGTAATTTGACTTAAAATTGAAAAGCCAACCATGATCTAGACTATTGTCGATAAGTTACTTGGTTTTCAGTGACTTCACATGTATCCCTTTTTACTGAAAGCATAGGAAGAGAGAAGGGTACAACGAAAAGATTCAATATTTTCAAAGTTTCTTAAAGATATTAAAACCTAATACGTCATCCTTCAGTAAAGGGGCATGTTCTTTGAAGATAGACTTGTATTTGTGGCACATTATTTTTTTTATCTTAACTTTTTAGAAGCACCGCTTTCAATTGTAACCACCTTGGTTAGTGTCTTAAAATCACATGCATATTTTTTTGTTTTAGATTTCTCTTTCTTTTCATCCTAGTATCTGTCTCCATCTCTCACTCTCTGAATCTATTTCTCTTTATCTCCTTCTCTTCCGCCCCCCCCCCCCCCCTCATTACTGCAATATTGTCTCATATGAAACTCGCATGTAAATTTAATCTTATATGTAATCTCAATAAAACACTGTGAGCACAAGAGTGGAAAAAATACCAAATTGTATTTTTCCTGTTTTTTTTTTTAATTTTTAAGAATGAATGAGTCGCTTTGGTTCAACTGAATGTTGTTTTAGTATAATTTTGAGCTAATCATTGTATTTGATTTCATGATATAAAAAGGAACAAAATGGCTGACATTTGTGCAAGGCTTATGGTGATTGCAAGCTGATATTGATAAGGAATTTATATTCCCCTTTTTTGTTTTTAGCAAAAAAAATAGTTCTTGGACTAGTTCCAGATTGTGTTTGATTCAGTAGGCCTACTTGTCATTCTAGAGGCTAAACAGTAAAAAGTGAATTGCAAAAACGTTTTCATCTCTTGGTGTCGCTAAAAATGAAAACATAGGGGGGGGGGGGGGGGNNNAGATATACTTTGTGCACTGTTCAAAATATTAAATGATGTTTTAACATCAAAAGCTGAAAGAAGAAAATCTAAATGCTAGTATTATACATCTTGATAAATTGTATCAAATATAGCGATTGGCATTGGCATCAGCATCATTTAGTCTTTCACATGGTTTTAAAAAGCAGCTTGTGTTTTATACTGGTTTAGAATTGTACCCTACCACATAGACAATAAAAAGAACTGAAAGGACTGTTCTAACGTTTGACATCTATGAGTATGATAGTTATTGAAAAAAACTCTAGGTCAAAGTTTTGTTGGTGGATACTAGATATTACATCTTTGATATCATTGATAATAATTCTTTTATTGTTAGAGTAAATGGGCAGTATTGGATAAAGGTGAAAATGATATAGAGCTCAAAGAAAGACAGAGGAGGATGGGGAAAGAGAGAGAGGAAGGGGGAGAGAGAGAGAGAGAAGGGATTATGTGAGTGAGAGAAGAAGTAGGCTGGCCTGAAGTAACTGTATTTGTAAGTTGTGGGAGTTTGTGAAAATAGCACCACTTACTCCTGAAGAGAGAGAGAGAGAAAGAGAGAGAGAGAGAGAGAGAGAGAGAGAGGGTGGTAAGGAAGATTTTGGATTGCCTGCACCTCAATGTACATCATCATGGATATAACTATTCTAACAATAATGACATTTACTAGGTACTTTTATGATTTCAGTGCAATTTGTTCTCTCTATGTGTAGGTGTTTAACTTTTCTCGCATTCACTCCTGCCCAACACCATTGTCATCATCATCATCACCATCCTTATCGTCATGTCCACCACATCAAGCAGGAAACAGACAGATTTAGCCAACGATGACATTTTTTTTTGTTTTTTGTTACTGAAGCAAAATGAGATAAGAAAATTTTACGTTTCAGATAATGATGCCAGTAGAAATGACAAGTAGTGATAAAAATTGATGATCATGGTGATGGTGACGGTAATGATGATGATAATGATGATGATGATGAAAACAATGATAAAAGCAAGTGGCAGAAATCTTAATGGGCATAGTTTTTGCCGTTTCTTCACCATCATTATTATATTTTTTACCATTATTTATTTTTTAATTATTATTGCTATTGTTTTTACATGTTTTACTGTAATCATTGCTATTATTATTATTATTATTATTATTACTACATTAAGTAAAATATCAGTTTGGGAAGTCATCATGACCGTTAAATCATCATCTTTATTTTTTTTATTATTAGTCTTTTTATTTGGCGATAAGCAGAAAAGATAGAGAACTCAAATCATCTTAACAATTTGGATTTGATTGCTAAAATACCTTTGCAATATTCGATGTTTTGTGGTACTTGAAATAAAACATACTTACTAAGAGCAGCAAGATTGTGGCGGCTAATCAGCCGAACATGTAAGATGTTAAACTTGTAGCAGGGAAAGCACAAACACAACTTTTTGGACAACCTTTAACCTTTAGGTTGTCCAATTAATCTTTTTAACATATAAATTATAACTATTTAGATTGTTATTGATGAACACAACAATTTTATAGTCATGCGTAAGAGATATTTTGTTTTGTCCCTATTTTTGGACTCTGTTTGGCCGTCATCTGTGCTCGTCATAGGGTCATGGCCAACAGAACACAAGCCTGCACTTCAACCATGACTACAGTAAACTACCGTACTACTTCTGCTATAACTTCTTCTCTCTAGACCACCATTTCTGTCACTACTGCCACAACTGCTATAACGTTCTTTAACAACAACCTTATCATTTTCAGCAGGAAATAAACTCTCAAACTTTCACAATATTCCCCTTTTGGCTTTTTGTTTTATTTTGAGCATTCTGTAATTGATTTTAATCAAAGTTAACTTATTGTCGGTTTGCCAATATTGAGTGTTATTGGAAGTTGAAAATGGGTCTCTTATGAGTATTTACAATACATGCACAATTTTTTTTTTGCTTTTAATACCATTCATATTCTGTGGGTTAAAAAAAGTATGTATAATTGGTCTCTGTTTGTGGACAGCTTCAAATTTTCTAGTCTTCGGTGTTGTTGCTGAAGGTTTAACATTTTCTTTTTCTCCTTCAAATATTACAATTTTTGTGAAAGCATGAGGATGGGCATGATAATTTTTTTTAAAACCTTGTCCCTTCTTACAAGGCATTTTCATTGTATCCCCCTATCAGGGAAGTAATTTCTTACCCAATGACCAAATGCCCAGGTGCAGCTTTGAGTTTGCCTTCTCCCTAAAAGGGGGTTACCCAGTAATTATTTGGTTAGGAAACGTACGACACTGTACACTGTCATCAATGAATATGGAGACAAGTCTAATACATCCATAGCACAAATAAAATTTCGTAAGTCGCATAGATTTTTGGACCTGAGGGAGACTAAGAAAATATGCAGAGAAAGGCAAAGAGCTACTCTGGGAGGGATAAAGGCAAAGAGGAAAGTCGGAGAGAAACAGAGAGAGAAACTGAAATAGAGGCAGAGATAAAATACACAGCCAGAGATGGAGAGACGGAGGTGTACTACTAAAAGATTGAGAGAGTCAGGAGAATACATAGAAAAAAACAAACTTTCAAAGATAAAAGATTTTTCAAACTTGTGTACTTTACAATTTAGTCCAGATAATTCAATTTCAAGCTGGATAACTCAAATACTAACTTCTTTGATATGCGCATCCTTGCACGTCCATTGCAGTTTTCTCTTTGAAATTTTGCATATAATTTCCTCTGTAGGTATTTGAAGCATATTTGAAACATAAGAAAAATCAAATAAGCGGGTATTCTGAAAAAGTAGTTCTCTTGGGTCAAGGATGACCTAACTTTGTGGCTTGTACTTAGTTGTAGTGACAGGGTCGGTTTTCAAAAGTTATCTCTTAGAGGTCATGGATTTAATCATATGTCTAATAACATCCCATTCTTTCTAAATTCATCAAGATGGGCAGAGCAAATCTTCTGGGGTTTTTTTTTGTATGGGAAAGAAGAAACCTTGTGTGGAGTACATTCAGAGCAGGCCTAAATACAGTAATCCTGATAAAGTCAACACCTTGGGACCGGAAAAATGTGTTGACTTTAAGAAAGAGTTGACTTTAACCATTACCAAGATATAAAGAAATACAAAATAGACATCGAAAAAGTGTTGACTTTAAGCAAGAGTTTCCTTTAAAGGTGTTGACTTTAAGTGGATTCCACTGTTATATGGGCAAGTAAGTAGTGGTATCTTTCAGCTTAGTTTGTGTTTCAAGACATAAGGAAGCAGTTTATTAAATCTGAAGTGTACGTGTACTGAACAGAAAAAAAATACCATTTAGCACTTTTTATCACAAATTTTACCTGCAAAGCCAAGTACAAACTAGAATCTGCAAAACGTCCTCTAAAATGAGAAATACACATACTAAGTCTAGACAACATATTTGCAACAGGTGCAAATTAATGGGATTTCCAAAATTTTGATATTTTATAGATTTATTTCTTTTTTTTCTCTACATTTTTACTCTAAAGTATTTGTTATTTCTTTCCACAAAATTTTGATCAAACTAAAGCAACTTTCGATCATTTGAGTCTCTGAACAATGTTACTAAGAACTTTAGAGTAGTTTGCACTGGTTGCCAGACATAATGAAGGAATTTTTTAAAGTATCTGTTGATTTCCTTCTACTACAGTGGAATCCTGATAAAGTCAACACCTCGAGACGGAAAAAATGTGTTGACATTAAGCAAGAGTTTATACTTTAACCATTACAAAGATATAAAGTAACACAAAATGGGACTGCAAAACACAGTTGACTTTAAAGAGCGTAAAGAGCGTTTTTATGTAGCGCTTATCCACTTATGTGCTCTAAGCGCTTTACATGGGTTCCCCGACAGGCCATTCCCAACCAGTACCTTCTGAACTCACAGAGGAGCAGCAAGTTAAGCGCATCACTCTAACATTCTGACAAGATCTTTCGCTGCCTATAGTCGGGTACTCGTTTAACGCATGAGTGAGGCGAAGAAATCTGTGTAAATAACCTTTCTCAAGGACTAAACATCGACCTGCCGAAAGCAGAACTCGAACCCCGGACCTCTTGCACGAAAGCCGAGCGTCTACCACTAGACCACGACGCCACACTATAAGCAAGAGTTTCCCTTAAAGGTGTTGAATTTAAGTGGATTCTGCTGTACTTTCAAGTAGAGAGTGCCTGCCGTGTGAGTCCTGAGGGAGGCTTTCCAAAGCAAGCCTATGTGTACATCTTGATACTGATGAAATAGCCAGGTCAATTAAAACTCTGTGGAGTTCAATAAATTCCTCCATGCTGAAAAGAAAACTTAGCTGATAACTTTTGGTCTTTAAGAATGTTTCAGGTTGAGCCTTTCTAGGTGTCTAATCATTAACAAACTTTTCTACTAATTTTTTTATTGAATACAACTGTGAAAGGGACAAGTATATTAATAAAGATCTAAATTCACTCAAATAGTTAGCATATTTAACTTAAAGTTAAAGCTGGAGCAACTTAATGATTTTTAACAAAATTGTACACAACTGACTACAACAAAGGAAATTGCACAAAATTCATTGGGCCTGGATTTAGATCTCCTTTGTTTATCGTATCTACTAGCAGTTAGCTGTTATTGAAAGTAGAGCTCCATAACTTCTCCTGCTTTCTGGTGTAAATTAACTTTTAGTTGATATTCCGTATACAAAACATGCGAGTGGAGCAAGCTTATTGCGGACGATAGAGAGCGGTACAGAAAATTGTTCATATCTTGATTATGACATCACATATTGCGTTTGGAAGCCTGGAGTGGATATTAAAGAAACTCTTTCGAAACTCTTTAAAAAGGAAAAAGAAGAAAAAGACAAAAGGATATCACATACATAGAGAATCTAACTTTTTGTGTTCATAAGTTTTGCACATGATTTGGCAACTTTTTGGGGGAAATGAAAATTGAAAGTGGGTTTGATAGAAAAATTGACCATTGTCTCGAAGTCCAATCTGGGTTGCGTGGATGTAGCAATAGTCTATGCTATAACCATGTATGATGCAAGGATAAAGTGTGCTATGGTACTTTACCACAAGGTTTCCATGACACTTGAGCCAAGTACCCTACCAATTAACTGCACAAAGATGCTGCTACAGCACTACGTTTGGACTGAGAGATACAATACATGTAATGATGTATCCTGCTACACCTGACCCAGGCATCACAAGCGGATTCAGAGAAAATAGTTAAAATAGTAATGTGTCCTATAAATTAGTCATCTTATTTTTGGCCATCTTTTAAATCGAATCATTATCATAAAAATTATAAAAAACACAAAAAAATTCCAGAAAATTTTTGAGCATTTGTTAAAAAAATTGTCCATTTTCTCCTTTTAAATATCAGTACGATTTGTTACACAAATCTGTAACCCATCAACAGAAGAGCAATTGTATCAAAATTTATGAAAGTTTGTTTGAAATCTTAGAACTTAACGTGAAAGGAACATGTTTGTTTTGTTTCAATCAAGTGTTTGATCAGTTTTCGTCTGCGACAGAATCCAAACATTTCATCCCATTAACATATCAGTTTCAATTACAGACAAAATCTTGTAGAACAAGTTAAAGATGCTTTGCTGACACAGTAACAATCATCATCATCCAGTGCCATGCTTTGAAGCGTCGGCCATCATATTACTGCAAGTCCAACACTAATAGGATATGTCATAGGAAATTTTTCCTTTAGCTTTTATATTTCTACACTTATCTAAAAGATAAAAGCTGTCTCTTCTTTTTTTCTAAAAAAGGTAAAACCAAAAAAAAATTAAACATTGTGTTCCACTTCNCCCCCCCCCCCCCCCCCTTGTTTTCCAGTTTACTAAGCGAAAGTTTTTGCTTTAATCTGAGACGTGTGTTTTATTTTTCTAATTATTGTTTACATGCCCTTTACATTCTTCATGTGTTTCAAAGAGGTGATACTTTTTATATTTAGTTTATGTAACCACTTCAAGATTTCTAAGGAAGTAGAAAAACATCACAATGGTAATCTGTTTCCATCATTTGTAATTGATACAAAAAAAAATAAGATAAAAGTTTAAACTGAGGAGAAAAGGTAAAGAAATTTTTATTCTAACATATTACATCAGAAACAACAGCAACAACAAAAATCATTTTCTAGCATTCAACTTTCACCTTTATTCTCCATTCAACTATATGGAATTAAATCAATGAAAATATCAAGACATAAAAAGATGAGGCATTTTTCTTTCCATGTCAGATTGTATGTTTTTACATGAAAAGATACAATAACATTTCATTGCACTGCAAACTGCATACGTCTTAAGGTTCAAATCATGCAATAAAGTGAAACCTGAAAATATAAGAGGCACTGCCTTTACAATATAATTAAATTGACAGCTTGAGGTCTAACAATCTTTGCCATTTCTGCGTTGCGCTGTGAACAGTGAACATAGTTCAATTGAAAAATGTTTACAAGACTCAAAGCCAAAGGTTTTAACATGTAAAATTTTAGAACACCAGTTATGACAACTACATGTACTTTAAAACAAACAAAAAAAAACTTTAGCACAGAAACTGTTGTCTCAGATTTGACTCATTTTCCTCACATGACCTTAATGAAAGCAAGCCAAATAACGTATATAAGACGTTCTTACATCATAACGCAATATTATATTGTCACATGACAACCTTTACAAAAAAAAAACCCCTCAGTTTTTGGACCCTATTTCTCATTATTCCTTTATTTGTCACACCATTTCCTGAGAACTGATTTATTCAATTTCCAGTTTTCGTTCTTTTGAGAAAATTGGGTCTGAAAATTTGAATCTACCTCTGTCCACTTATAAAAACTGCTTCTTAAAATGATTAAATTAGAGAGGCTGAATTTTGTTTATTTTTTTTTTGTTGTTAGCTATTAAAATACACTAAGACTTTCCTATTGGGCATGTTATTGCTGATTTTACCAAAATTGGAGATGGAATAAAGCAGTTCACAGGCGATGGCATATTTTCATTGACTATAATAGTACTGACGACCCCGCCCCTCCAAGGTAAGTCTATGCAGCAGATTCCAAAGATTGGTTATTGATTCTGGTCATCTTTATCATGTTGCATTCAAATATCGCAAAACGATTTCACTATACATTCATTTTCAATTTCGAGTTTACTCAGTCGATACAAAGTTACATAAGTATGTGTATTGAAAATAAGCAATGCTCAGTCAGGCTGACGGATTCTAATATTAAGTAAATAAAGTACAATATTAAATAATATCAGTAAATGTATTAAAGAAAGAAATGCTACCAGTAATCACTCTTGCCACACAAGGCATGTTAATCTGACATAAATTTATCCTAACAACTTTCATTAACCTCACCACCTGTTCTCGGCTTAATTGTATGTATGCTTTTTTATTTTAATTTTGGAGAAATTGAGAAAAATTTCTCATTTTTTCCAGCTGCTCCTATAGAGCTTTTGATGGACCAATTGTAAAGGATAAAAACAACTCTGCACTAGGGCCTACACAGCTATACCACTCGAAAATAGTGTTCAATTTTCTATAAAACTTCGTTGTGGAGAGTTTCTTGAACATGACTGTTTTCAAACTTTTCTTTACTTTTAGTTTTATCAAAAGAAAACAACTGAAAAATCGGAATTCCTGCAAAAATTAGAAAACTTGCATCCCTGGGCGTTTTCCCAACTTTTGGTAAAAAAAAAACCTTGGTACATATGTGTTTAATTACCTCCACATCAAGAGTCATGTAAGACTAGAGGGTAAATTTGATTTCAATGTAAATACAAACACTGAGTCTTGGGCTGGTTGGTTGGTTGTTTGAATTTTAACGTCTCTTTTCAACTTCAAGGTTATATCAGAGACGGCGCTTGGGACAATTGAAAGCGTGCTGCCACACTGTGATGTACGGAGCGCTGCATACACCACACCCAGTCACATTATCCTGACACCGGGCCGACCAGACTTAGCACTAAATCCATAAATCCAGACAACAGGCGAATCAGCTACTAAAACCAATTTTAAAGTCCTTCATTTGACTCGGCCGGGGATCGGACCCGTACCTCCCGATCTCTGAGCGAGTGTCTTTACCGCTAGGCCACAGAGCCGGTGAGTTTTGGGCAACCCATCTTCAAATGCTGCAGTCTAATTTTATATGAGGAATGTGTACCTTAAAATAATTAATGTAAAAAAGATGGTGCTTTAAAAAACCAATGCTTTCTTACTTAACAGCTGCAAAGAATTAAAATCAACTTTTTGTGTAAGAGGTTAACGAATATACTTCTTATTTGATTTGTTTTTACCATTGGAAAACTGACTAATTCTAATATTTTTAAATATTTTATCATACATCATCTGTGCATTATCAAACCTCAGAAAACAATGTACAAAAAAAAAAAACCTTTGAAATCTAAAACAAAAATATGAAGGATTGACTCTGAGAACATTCTAACAATACTCTTGTGATCCTACAAAATGAAGGATTGAGTCTGAGATCATTATAAAAATACTCTTGTGATCTTATAAAATGAAGTGTTGAGAGCACTTCTTTTGTTTTTTAAATGGAGGCTGGCTGATATGAGCAGCTTTTGCTCTCTTCATTTGATGGCATGTGAAAGTGAAAGCTTTCTTGCTGGCATTATCCACTATCTTTTTGATGTGGGTCATTGAAAGACTATTCTTATCTGATTGATAAGTTCAATCTAAATCTAGATTAGATCGCTACCACTACCAGTATCACTGGAAAATGCTGAGTTGACTGGATCTAGCCTCATTAAACTTGAGCAAGACGCGATTTGGGTTAGCTCTACAATCTAATCACAGAATAATCTAGAATCTATATCTATCACGACCAGACAGCTTGGCTGGCATGGACAAGCAGGCAGCGTTTTTGCTGTACATAAATTTTGCAGTTGTTGTATTCAGTATCACACGATTGTTCGACCTACTATACATCGTCCGATTGCAGTGGTCTATAATAGTTAGCAAACTATAGTAGATTACTATAGGATTGTTATGCAACTTGGCAGACGATCAGATGAAATGCTGATCTTTTGTTTACATTGTGCGATTCATATTAGAGAACGTTGACTTGAACTCTTTCAAGTTCAGAGGTCAAGTTTGTCCGTTTAGGTAGCGGTAAGACTGATGAACTGCGGTAAATGCCACCATTCCCATCGATGAGGCAACAGTCGCAGGCCATGTATCCGTGGTCAACACAGACAACTTTTTGGTCACAGGTTAAAAAATATAAAGGTAGATCAGACCACGACCCACAGAGAATCTCATGAACCACGGGTTTTCCTTCCATCCACGGATAAGTGGTAGCCCATTAAGTGCAATAGGGAAAGAGATTTCAACAAGAGTAGCGGAACTTTCCTGGTGTCTCTCCGCTGTCCTATGAATACGATCTTTTAAAATTTATGCGACAGATTTATTTTGAAGATAAACTTTTTATTTAGCTCTATAGTTTTTAAGTTCTAGATGTCAAATCGTTTATAAAAGTAAGAAACTTACCAATATAAGACCCTACAATTTAGGCCTAGATTACAATGGCCGCTGCAGTGTTTTGAGGTGTTGTATTCTAGAAAAGGGACGTTACTCTTGTTTTACCTCTAATCTCATTCCCTATTCTCAGATTGAGAGATTGGGTTTTCAACTATTCACGTGTTATCAGCTACATCTCTGAGAAACAAGTTCACAGCCTGACCTACAGATACACAGGCATTCTAATATGGGCCACGGTGCCCCCCCCCCCCCACACACACACACACACATAGACATCTCAACCAGGCCTAAAATGTGAATCTTATTGCTATAATAATAAACTGAACACTGTGAACGTAAAGAAATATAATTGCGGCTGTGTTCTGAGACCCTAACGTTGCCCCAAAGGTATGAAAACTGAAGAAAAAAAAAAACCATGCGTGCATTTATTTACAAATAATTCAGTGAAAGAATATAAAATGTTTAGAGGTATTCTCATCTTTAACTGTCACGGTCGTCTGAGTCACAAGGTTTTCAAAAAAATTTTTAAAAAATAAACCATCGTATGTATCTAAAGACAACATATTTGTAGAAAGATACTGTTTGAAAACGGGGTAAAGAAAGGTGCTGTTTTAACTAAAATAGAAAAAAAAAATTTACAATTCCTTACAAATCAGTGTAAGATACGCAAGAAACAAAAGGAACATGTGGTATGATACGTTTTTAATCATATCAATTCTAAATTTTTATATTCCTAACAGCAAAAAGCGTCCGGTGACAGCAATCCTGACGTTGTGTGTGGGTGCTTTATGGATAGCAACTCTACCTCAATGCCCATGAGAGGAAAACTCTTAAACTGGTAATTAGTCCTGAGAGGAAGGAGGGCCTTTACTCTCCCTGATAACAATAAACACCCTCAGACATACTTAACATCTCGGGGGTATACAATACAGCTAATTTGCAAAACATCATTTGGACTGCAAACTTTTCAAACAGTAACATTGAAAATTTTTAGGAGGAGTATTCTAATTCTTACTACAGGTACAGATTAAAGGAACCCCTTATGTGTTTCAAGAGCATAATCATACTAATCATCTGATACTCTTTCATTCAAAATTCATTTCATTCACAGTATAAAACCTTGCAATCTTAACTCTCCATGGTCCATTACCTGAGAAGCAATTCCAACAAATTAAGCCCCAGCAATACTAATACAATAACTACTCTAGTATCTTTTCCTTCTGTTTTCATAGTTTTTTATTTCTCCCGAAGCTTATAACTAAATATGTATTCAATAAACTAAAAGATACAAGTAAATAATCTGAAACAAAAAAGAATCAAGTACATACAAGTGTCCACACAAAAAAAAAATAATCAGCACCATAAAAACGTGACGACCGTCCAATGACAGGACAGCATACTTGAGTCTCTCTCATCAACAACAACCCAGAGTCCAGTCTGACACTAGAGTCCTTCTGCCGCTAACAATCAAAATGCAGTATCTATCATCAGGATACTGTACTTTGACTGTCCTGGACAGGTTTCTCAGCAGACTGAGTTCAAGCTGAACCCTGAATGTTTTGACATTACTAGGTCCTGGGACGCTTGAATCTATGGCGGACCCATGAGAGCACAGAGGAGAGAGTCTTGTTGCGCTGCGACAAGTTAAAGATGTCCTCCTGTCATGGCGCAGGACGAGGCTTCAGAATCAGCTTGCCATTCTGTTGGTGTGATAAAGAGAAAGGCTTACACATATAAACAAAAAAGCTTAGCCAGAACACCATAGTGCATAAATAGATAGTAAAATGAAGAAAGTCCATGAATAAAATGACTTTAGAACCAAAAGACCAACAGTTTATGGCCACAACAGAACTGAAAAAAAAAATACCGCTACCTATATGTAGTAATACAGTGGAATCCGGATAAAGTCAACACCTCGGGACCGAGAAAAAGTG
>BMAT01010144.1:84163-99672 GCA_019649035.1 Elysia marginata | reverse complement strand
AGAAGGTGGAAATTAGGCGTGGCTTCTTTTGATCGCTTTTAAATAAAATTTCTGATGTTTTATTAAAGATACACTCTTTTTTTTGCGATTGTCGAGTAAACAACGTTTTGTTTCTCCTAGATCTAGTCAGTTAACAGGGTAAAATTTATTCGTTGGAGGCCTTCCAGTCGGGGCATAACTCTTGCTAAAACTCTTGAAAATTATTCTTTAAAATCGTCTTGATTGCCGGTGATTTCTCCATTTCTCCTTTATAATTTGTAAATGAATCTGGGTTTTTTTTCGTTTTTTTTCCCTCTGACTTCAGTACCTTGTTTAATTGAATATCTTTCTATTCAGTTTGTCTATAATTTTTAGTTCGAATCGCTGCTCCATTCTAAATCCCTAAATCTAACCTTTCTTATTCTTCTCGTACAGCAAACGCGCAGGTTGTCATCAGCACTTATAACAATAATGAAATTGATTTGTAAAGCACCTTACCTTTGTAAAACAGCCCAAAGCGCTTAACAATCACACAATCATCATTTAGACAAAAGGCTCTCTCTAAATTTACCATAAACATAATTTACACTATAAAATCGAGCAGTATATAATGGTTAACAATGGAAAAATATATCTTATAGAACTAAAACTAAAAGCAATCAATTTCATCTTGAGTCATCATGGCCTTCGTAAAATAGGTCTTGATCGTCTTCTTCAACCGTTCCTTGGATACAATTTCGCGAATAGTTTTCTGTAGGGAATTCCAGACTTGAGGGTCAAAATGTGAAAGTGATCTATTAGCTGGCTTCTTAGGATTGTGTTAGGAATTTTATTTTATGATTGTTTTAGGAATTTTATTCTTTCTTCCGTTCTTTTTGATGATTTGTTTTGCTGACATCCCCATTCCTTTTGCTCTACCTCGGCAGTTTTTTTTATATTTTCGCAGATCCGATGTAAATCTTATAAATTTTAAAACTGCTGGTACATGTACCATAAAGAATATGGAATTTTACAAAACAAAACAAAAGACATTTTAAGAATTCAATGACAGCTACTTATGAACCATCTTTTATGACTTATTGAACATGGACCAACAGTCTGAGTCTTGGTGGCTTGGATATTATGAAGTTCACTTCTTGTTCTTGCCCTATTTGATATTGCATAACATAATACGAAGACTCGGTGCGATGTGACAAAAGATTTTAAAGTTCTTGTTCACATGTTAGAGCACCAGATGATTTAACATCATGCGCAATGTGCAGCATGCCACTGCCAGCAATGCTAATCAATACGACGTCAGCGTAACACTCATAGTCATTGATGCCAGTGCGAGGACGTCTGTACCTTTATCAGGGCACAAACCAACCGCCTGAAGACAGGCAAGACACAGTCATGTCTCCACTTTATTGTCTCTGTTACAAGACACTTCAGAGAAACAGTTATGATCCCTTCACATGACGCGTATTCCATAATTAATTCAAGAACGGTGTCCGGACAAATAACCTCGAAAAAAGAGGAAAAAAACCGCCCCATCATTAAGTGAAACATAGCTTATACCATGTCGCCACTACGCTCCTTAAAAAGGTCTTTGTTTGATATTTTCAAAGTGTTTTTTCACATGTATAATTATGTAAAGGAAAGTGGCAAGGTAGTAGGGGCCGAAGCATCTATAAGTCGAAGGTTCGAATCATACTAAAGGCAGACATCTTGGGCATTTCCACTGAAAAGCCTACCTCTCTCCACTGCTAAGTCATACCTTTAAAATCTTTCAATCATTTCATTGACAGTGGCTGCCTCCATTATTTATTCTTCCAAATTTAGTTATGCTTGGACGCTGCAATGATTGTGGCCAAACGAATACATGTACTTACATCAGGTAGCCTTTACTGGGGCCGCCGCTGATCAAGCTGACCCCTGAGTAGTATACTGTTCTGGAACACAGTGTATCAACCAAAGTTGCTAATCCGGGTGTCCTCTGTATGCCTGCATCCTACGTGACATGTTGGGGACCCAAGGGGTTGGTGTAGGATTGCGCCGTGGTACTGGGTCGTAATCACAATCGTACCGGAGGTCACAAAATGGTGGTAGTACTGGTGATTTAGCAAACGATAGAGCTAAGCACAAGTTCCTGTCTTTAATCGACTCTAAATTCTCAGTCACCGTGGTAGCTAACCCGGCTCGCCGGGGTAGGCCTAAACACTTTTGACAGTGAGGAGTGAAACAGCCACTGCTGATTGCGACCAGGATTTCAGTGGTTCTGACCTAAGCGTGCATTGTCTCGCTGGTAGCGGTGAAGCCGGAATGGTGGAACTTCTCTAAGTGACTTTTGATGGACGCCTCATGAGGGTTTGCAGTGCCGTTGGGGAGGCTGACTAGGCCGGGGGGGGGGGGTTGATTTCTGCTGACCTCTCTAGCTCATCTTTAGCTATCAGACAGACGGAAGTCGCTGAAAGTCTCTAGCTGGGCCGCAGGGTAGCTGGAGGGCTGAATGAGGTGAGAGATCCTAGCGAAAGTTGGTGAGATAGCAATCTTTCTCTATACATAATATGTTCGGTGCACGACTGCACTAGGCCGCAATCACAATACGTAAAATGAGTTACACAGGGATGCAAGTTTTTCGATTTTGGCAGGAATTCCGATGTTTTAGCATTTTCTTTAACTAAAAAAGCAGGAAAACTTGAAAAAAATATGACCTGAATTTTAAAGAAACCATACCAAATTAAGAGTCATCATAGATGATCAAACACTTCTTCATAGTTGTATAGCTATGTAGGCACTAGTACAGAGTTGTATCTATCTCTTTGAATTGATCCATCAAAAGTTCTATTATAAGGGCACCTACAGAGTGTAAAATTTTCCTGCTTTTTGAGCGTGAGCCGCTTGCATCCATGGTTAGAACTACTGGCCTTTTGCATGTCATAATGATATAGGCCTATGCACTGGCGTTGCTCTTGCGCTTAGTTGACCGTCTTTTCTGTTTTCTCTGAACTGACTTCTATTCCAAACATGCATTGGTGCTTTCTATTGGCCAATTCAGCTTAACCTCTACATTCCTTCCAAAGTTTGGAGTTAATTATTATATTTCTAGATTATAATTTACTCCAAAAAGAAATTACCGGCTCTGTGGCCTAGCGGTAAGGCACTCGCTCAGAGATCGGGAGGTGTGGATTCGATCCCCGGCCGAGTCAAACCAAGGACTTTAAAATTGGTATTAGCAGCTCTTCCGCCTAGTGTCTGGCATTATGGATTTAGTGCTTAGTCTAGTCGGCCCGGTGTCAGGATAATGTGACTGAGTGTGGTGTATGCAAGCGCCCCTTACATCACAGTGTGGCAGCACGCTTTCAGTTGTCCCAAGCGCCGTCTCCGATGTAACCTTGTAGTTGAAAAGAGACGTTTAAATTCAAACAACCAAAAAGAAATTGACTCTCAAAATAGATCCATTAAGGATGCACCAATGCTATTCACTGAATACATTGTCGGGTAAGCGAAAATCTTAATTACTTTTTGGTAGAGGATAGGTGGACCCCGGGGTTCACAACCAAAATCATTACCATACATTATGTACTGGTTTTGTAGACCCTGAGTTCAATTCATAAGCCTGGTTTGTTTTGAGAGTTTAATAAAAGTTGATTCTTTTGCAAAAGAATCAAAAACCCTTGTTTCTATGCTCCAAATTTGTGGGGTTTTTTTTAAGGTGAAATAAAAGTGCTATGTTTATTGTGTACATGTATCTAGATGTAGATTGATTGGTTGCAATTTTTACTAGCCTAGTCCATCATTAACGATGATCTCAGGGATCTAGATGAAGTGTGTAGATCTGTACCAAAATTAAGCGTACGGTACTAAATTTTACAATTGAGTTCATTAGTTCTAGCTTCTACTGTTTTGAACTGAATATTGCATTGTAAGAAATTTGATGCAAACAGGTTAACCCCATCCCTTCATGTCCTTTGTTGCAGATCACAGTTTTATAAATCTGTGTAATTGTGGAACACCCATTTGACTATTTTCATATAAAGTAATCGAGTCAAGGCATTCATTGATCTTTCACACACTATTTCACATAAATTTAACAAGGCACACCATTTTTTAGGAGGATGAAACGATGAATCTGTTTTTTATTGACGCAACAAAGTGACAAAATGCATTTTTGACATTGCACCAAGAGATAAAAGCACCACACTGTATCCAAGGTACAATGTATAATATATCTGATATGCCTCAGTTATACAGACCCAGAGGTCAATGAAATATACGTCACGGCATTCTGATGCAATAAGGCGGCTTGCGCGGGAAAGAACATTCTTTTGTAATGAATTGAGGAAAGCCAAATTGTGTGTTTAGATTGTGATTGACTTTTGTCCTTTTGAAAAAAAAAATGAGTGATAACGAAAGCCAGTCAACAGTTCCCTCCGATTATGAAGATGATGTGGGACCAGAGGATCGAAACCTTACCCTGATTAGACTTGTGAAAGAGAGAGAATTTTTGTACATAAAAGCAGACAAAAGATACAGTGGCAGGAACCTGACAGAAAGGACATGGACCCAAATAGCGACGCAAATTGGATGGACAAAAGACGGTGAGTAAATGTATTTTAAATTTTATTGAAAATGAACTACAAATGTACAATGTATTGTCAGCTTCGTTAAACACTAGTGTACAACATAACTCAAAAAGTGCATTCAAACTGTGGGTTTAATGTGTTTAGCAAGCCTTCATTATTCCTTTACAAGTTGATTTTCTCTCCGTCATATTCTCTGCTATTCTGTTAAAGCAATTTATACATTTTAACAGAATATTATTCTACATAGAATCTTTTCATTTCTGCTGTTAATTTCAATCTCTTTCAGACCTAGAAAATTCTTTTGATAGTGTCATTATTAGGATAAGACCAGGGGTTTATTTTAGTCATGAGACAGACATTTAATATGCCTCCTCCTTATTCCTGTTTTGCAATCGCATTGACATTATAATTTTAAACACTGACAAGTCTGTTAATCCATTCCACCAGATTTTCATTAACAAAATAATTAGTAAAATGTTCTCTTATTTGTGATGCAGTGTTGGATGCCCTCCCTGTTTGAGCCAGAGCCTCAATGTTTGTAAGGGGTGTTTTGGGGGAAATTTTATTTTGGGATGTGGCTGAATCTTTTAACTTGCCGTCGCGTGCTCTTACAAAATTGTGCAAGGCACATGCAGCCATAATCACTTTTATGGAATTGTTTACATTGAGTTTGAGTGGACGTTGAAATATTTTCCATTTTGCTGTTGATATGCCAAAGGCACATTCGACACATTTCCGTGCACGAGACAATCTTGGATTGAATATTCTTTTTGGGTTGTCCAGGTTCCGTCCTCCATATGGGCGCATCAGATTATCCTTGAGGGGGTATGCCTCGTCAGCTACGAAGCAATATGGGATTTTTGTGCCAGACACATCCATGCATTTGGGTGGAGGTAGATTTAATGAATTGTTCAAAAAACATTGAACAAATGTTGAATTTTTAAAGACAGACCCATCACTGTTCACTCCAAAATCACCCACATCAGTTGCTGTGAACATCAGATCCCCATCTACCACTGCTTGAAGCTGAATTGAAAAAAAATTCTTGTAGTTAAGGAAGAGGGAACCACTAAATGAGGGCTTTTGGACTCTGACGTGCTTTCCATCTATTGCGCCGACACAGCATTTGAAGTTCCAAAGTTCACCAAATCGACGTGCTTTCTCTTTCCACAATTCCTGCGTGAACTCTGGAAAACGTTGATGTTGTAGAGTATCCCATATTGCTTCACAGGTTTCAAAAACGAGGAGTCCAACAGTGCTCGGGGCAATGCGAAATGAGTATCCCAGTGAATGATAACTTCCTCCAGTGGCCAAAAATCTGGATTAAAATAAGAAAGAAAAATAGGATAGTTACATATATTTTATCTCCCCACTCAGGTGTTAAATTCAGGACCCAGCGCTATATAAAAGCTCAAATTTATTATTTATTTATTTATTTATTTAACCTACTACCTTTATCTAGTCTTTATTTTGTTTCTTTTTTTTTCAGAGGCCAAAGGAAAATACACGTCTGAGGAACAATTTCTCCAAAGTGCTTGCCCGCAGAAGGGTAAAAATACCAAGTGGCTCTGCAACATGTGGCTCTGTGAAACCTTGGATATACGAAGCAGAGATGGAATTTGTGAAAAGCATGTGTCAAATTCCAGAAGCATGTCCTCCAACATTCGGGTGGCACACATGCCTACACCAAACACCACTTTATCTACGCCGGAACCAGAGCCTCAAGGGGAGGTCTCCCCTCCTCTGGACACTACTGAACCATAAGAAAATAAAGTTTGGCTGGAAATTGCGACCTAACGACAACACCAAGGATGAAAAGGTCATCAAAGTGCATCGACGAGGTTGACGAAGCCATGTTAGCATATATTCAAACTACTAAGTATCAAGGTGTCAATAATCAGCCTGATGAACCCCTTGTTATGTGGTTTAAAAGCTTGCTTCCGATGCTGAAATCATTGCCCCCTGAACAAGTGTTTAGTTTTCAGATTAACACAATGCAGCAAATCCAGAGGTTGACAACTCGGTCTCAGAACAACTATCAAACATACAGTGATAACCAAGCTCAGTATAGCACATCCTCATCCACTGGCTATATAAGCCAAACACCTTTCTTTTAACTCAATTAAAGTTTTATAAAAGTGGTTATTTTCAATAATGATTCAAAGATGAAAGAATTCATTTTAGGTTGAACTATGATCCATTTTATTTCAGCATTATTTCCTGTTATTTCAAAGTTTCTAATTCCTTTTTATGTTCTTCCTTAAGACATTCATTAAAACACAATTTACAACTAACTGTCCTCTTGTTGGTTTTCATTATTGTGTCTGTATTTTATCAAACAATGGGACGTAAAACAAAAACACAACAACAAACAATACATACTGACCTGAGTGTAACAAGTAGTATCTCTTCTGGACCTATCGCCTCACGGTAGTTCAAGGAAGAATGGTAAATTATATCCTGTACTAAGGTTAGCAGCTCCTCGAAAGATGAATAGGTCATCCTTGCATAATTGAAGAATTTTTCATCATCATGCTTTAGGTTTTCAAAAATTGTCCGACATTTTTTACAACATCGCGTCTGTTTAGATAAATGGGACGAAACCGTGTCATTCTCCTTCTTTTTCTCGGCCACCTTCTTTTCCACCACCATAGTATGACTGGATCCATTGTGACACATGCGGCACATGGCTTGCGGAAATGGACACTGCGCATTTCCGAAAAGCCATACCAAGCTGTGGCTTTGACGTCTTGAAAAACGTTTACACCAAATAAGCCGTCAAGCCACGAGACATCAAGGCGGTAATAACCGGCTTAAACCGAGCGGCTATAGACGGCTCGGTTAGGCTCGACTTGGCCTATCCTCTGTAATTGGGCGCTTAAGTGCACCATCCACGCAGGGATTCGGGTTGCGCGCCGCGCCAGGTTTTGCGAACCCGCATCCAAACTGCATCGTGGATGGGGAAATTGCATGAAAAAAAGGGAGTTCCGGCGCCCTGGCTGCGGGCTGGGCCAGGCGATGAAAATATCAAGCAGAGCCAGATATTTTTGCTGTGGCCGCCGGCGAGTCCCGCCGGAGCAAAAAAATTATGACATAAAAATTCAAATATATCTAAAAAATTGTCCTGAAATCGTAATCCTGATGCAATTCTAATGTTGTTTGATACCAAACACGAAGAAAATACTCCAATATAAAGCAGAAAAAGAATTCAACAATTTATTGAGATGCACCTAGCCCTATTAATAGCATCACTCAGCGCCTTGGAAACTTAGGGGATTCCCCCTGCCCAGCGTCCGGATTGCAGCATGGGTGGTGACACGTGCCAACTATGCCAGGCGATGAAAATATCAGATATTTTTGCTGTGGCCGCAGGCGAGTCCCGCCAGAGCAAAAAATTATGATATCAAAATTCAAATATATCTAAAAAACCGTCCTGAAATCGTAATCCTGATGCAATTCTAATGTTGTTTGAAACCAAACATGAATAAAATATTCCAACATATAGCTGAAAAACAATTAATCAATTTATTGAGGATTGCGTAGTCCTATTAATAGCTTCACTGAGCGTGTTTGGTTTTCCCCAATGTATCTAGCTTTCGGTATCTTTTTTTTTCGGTTAGCTGGGGAAAAAAGCTGACTTGGACAGTTTTGGGCTAGTTCAATGAATCAGATTACAACTTGACAAATACATCAAATTAACATTATTCTGTCAGTGTCGAAATCGTTCAATACAACACACTGAAAAAATTGGTGACGCAACCTTATATATTTAGGGGATTCCCCTGCCTCGATACGATTGGTGACACGGCCTTGGAAATTTAGGGGATTCCCCCTGCCCAGGTGCAACCCGCGTCCGAATCTCAGCGTGGATGGTGACAAGTGACCGCGCAATTTGAATGCGGGTTCGAATACCTGGCACGACCCACATCCCCACCCCTGCGTGGATGGTAAGCTTTAGTGTTACAACGAAAGTTTAGATATATCGAGATCTAGATCGCTAATATAATGTAGATCAGATTTCAAGTAGAAATTGAAACAATCAAGATATAGAATTAATCTACAATAAATCAGAAGAGAAGTCTAAATTTGAAAAAAAAATAAGCACAGCTAAAAATTGAAATCAATGATCAACGATTATCAGTATCTTACAAGAACAGAACACGAGCACACTGCACAGACTGACATTGTGACAAAGATAGATCTATGGCAAAAGTGAAACTAGAAAGGTGGTGACTTCCTCTTCGCCAAGCCCATATGACAATGTTACTATTAGAACTTAGATCTAGTTTTTCATTGGTCTGGGGTCCACATATCCTAAAGGCTTGATTCCACCTGTCCACTTTCTTACTTTTAATCCTCGAACGTCACTGGGCAGTGCGAGAAATCTGGCATCAGTTTTTGTAAAATCTTGAAGTCCCCTGACAATTATCCGCTATATTTTAAGTTTTTACGCGTTTCATACTTTTGATGTAAAAGACATCAATCAAGTGGCGGTATTTGCCCAGTCCTCAATTCATTACGGCTCAAATACTTTAGGCTGCTGCTTATGTCAACTACAAAGGGCATTCAAACATTTCTTACACGACTCTATGTTTTTCCAGTTCTTAAATTTGCCTGTAAGTAGATCAGCGTGACTCAGTGACTTCCACGTCGGACTCGTTATTCAGCGGTTGCTGATTCGATATCACAAGTACGATTTATATTGAAATTGCTTTGAGAAAGAAAATTCTGGGTTATTTATTTATAGTTTTCTCACTCCACCCATCTGCAAATGGGTAGGCTTATCTGGTTATAGGTTGTGCTTCAATATTGTGGGATGTTAGAACTTGGCGCCTAACAGTAACACTACAGGCAGCCATACTATAATGCTCTAAAATATAACTTTTATAAGTTGAATTTGCTCTTTTGTGTATCGAGCTGCTGGGGGTATCATGCAAAGACTTGAGTATGCACTTCAAACAGGGAGTCTGAGTTGAGTCTTTTTTTACAAACAATTTTTTCCCTCAAATTTTCTTATCACTTAAATTTTTTTCCTTGTCTGCAGACATGATGGATGGCCCCAAACAACAATACCGAAAGTAATGGCGCTTTCGACGGTGACCTTGGAAAACAAATTGTATATATTCAAGATGAAAATTGAAAAACTTGTAAGTTTTTTTATTTTATTTAAAAACAGTTCAATTCGTTGAGCAATGCAACCCGATGAAATTTGTATGCGATACTTAACAAAGTTATTGGTCTCTAGTTTTGTTTTTTATATGTTTCTTTGGTTTTCCAGGTTTGGGGATGCAGGTAATTAGACCCTCTCTAAAGGTGAGTGGTTACGTTTCCGTTTGAAAATTATAATTAATAAGTTTATGAGAAAAGACCAATGTCCTACCGGAAGAATTTAAAGAACTCTTCAATGAAGCCACTTGATCCTGGACTTAATTATTAGTTCTCATTTTCTTAAGGACGTTTGTTGCCTCTCTGTAAGTTATTTGACCCTCAATAACGCTGGCTTCTTCATTGTTCAGGCGTGGAGTTTCGTCTTCGAGACGGTGTTCTAAGTTGACATCTTCCGTTATTTCTTGCTTGACTTATATAGGCCTAGATGCTTATAGAAATTTTTCACTTCTTTGATGATTTCTTTTTTATCTTCTATATCAACAACGTTATCTTTAGTTGGAGATGTCATTCGTTTTGATGCAAAGTGCCTGTTTTCAAGGTTACAGAAATATCGTGTGGTTTTTTCTTCTTGTCCAATCCACCTTTAGCTCAAATAAATACGCCTTCAAGGACTTTTGCTTTCATCTGTTCTAGTTCTTCTCTTTTCTCCAGGAATAGCTCAAATGTTTGTTCTATATGACTTTCGCTTATGCGATTTAATTTTATTTTCTGATTCTTCTATTTTGCAGTTTCTTTCTTTTTTAAAAAATGAAACCCTTTGGGTAGATTTTCCTCATATTTCTAGGAGCAACATTTTCCAAAATATATATATGGTGAAATGTAGGAATAAAAAGTTTCATTATTTATATTATCAATATTATCTCTATTGTAAGGAGCGGCTGCATACTGTAGTTTGACATTTTTTATTGTTTCTTTTACATTTTCTTTTATAAATGTCTCGCCCAGAAGTAACCTATTAATATTAAATTTCCAAAATGTTTTGGTTTTCTAGGTGTTTAGTGATGCTGTTCAGTAACAGCACTGGTGCATCTTCACTTTAATTTCGTCTACAGACTCTATTCGCATACGCTTTTTTTAGCACTGTTGTCACAGCGCTCAGTTCCTGCTCTTTGGTGGAAATAATCTACTTTATCAATATCACTACATGAATTTGCATACATGAATTTATTTCCGTACTTTATTATTCATCATCATGCAAGCTTCTTTAGCCATTATTCATCCAAACATGTTATCAGTTAGATTTTCCCAAAGCGTATGGGGCTTATTATAAACAATCACTAAGCAAATTTTCCCTTCCAAAACTGACTTAGGGGTGTCTTTGGCTACTAGCATCACTACGTTTGCTGGTATATATATGGGAGGGCTAGGTGGGAAAGGGGGGTGCTTATAGTTACACAGTAAGACATGCTTGATGAGGAAAATGGCTGAGAAGGTTCTTTTCCCAATTAATCAGGTTTTCCTGATTTTCCAGGTCTCATGAAAAGAGAAAATCAGTTTGTTCAGGCACAGGTATGACAAAACATAAAGATGAGGGAAGGGAGACACACACACACACACAAAGAAAAAGTAGGAAGAAAGGAAGGAGGGGGTGAGATTGTACTCGCTGAGCTGGAGACTTAGATGCAGTATACTTATGATAGTTTACTAAACTGTTTGGCAACTTTCATTATTGTTGCTCCAGGAATCTCAAGTGCAATCGTTAGTTTATCAATAGAAAAAGCAAATACTTTTACGCTGACTATCTTTTACATGAGGAAGTGATCAGGGAATGAAGGTTCTTAATTTAAGACACTCTTTTATGTTTATACACAATGGCTGTTCCAGCTATCGATGGGCTTACAGTTAAAAAAATAATACAAGTCAAACAAAATCACACCCATTCCTGTTGAAATGACCGTCATTTTTGTACCATCGCTGGCGCCTACTCCGCATCTGCTAGATTACCTGTAGTGTTAGAACACTATAATCTATCAGTATCCACCTGAAATGAACTTTGAAGTCCAGTGCAGGACAGGCAGATTTTAATGCCCCCCAAAACCAGCACTAATTAACGTCGCCAAGCCCAGGAAAGCTGTTTATCCCACCTGAGTGTCATACACCTAAGTGATGCTCTTTACACAAGTAAATATAGCAAATAATCTGCCATCAACACTTCTGTTTGATAATTGAATCTGGAATTTTTCGCCATTCAAACAGGCATAATGCCCAATTTAGCGATGAACGTATATAAGAAAAAAAACTCAGTTCCCTAAGATTTTTTCCGATTTCATGGGTCCAACTGTATTAGTAAAAGAGCAGGAAATAGAAGAGTTAAATAGACCTAATTCATTCCATACAATTTGAA
Source organism: Elysia marginata (assembly GCA_019649035.1). Taxonomy (NCBI): domain Eukaryota; kingdom Metazoa; phylum Mollusca; class Gastropoda; family Plakobranchidae; genus Elysia; species Elysia marginata. The sequence continues at coordinate 87,615 of BMAT01010144.1, read as the reverse complement.
TCCTCTTCATTCAAAGTTTTTATCTATTCCTTGGAGATTTAAATTATGAGGTTTCCACTGTACTTTAACAGATGTTATGGCTCTAGGTGCAATATGTAGAGAACCTATCATTAACAAACATGTTTTATAAATGATCATTAAGAAAGCAAAAAAAAAACTACTTTATTCCATCTCAAAACAATTTTGTATGCAAAGTTGTACACCTGTGTGCAACATTCTATATTCATCAACTTCGTTCAGTAGATATGTTGTCATAATAAACTTAATGGTCTGAACTGTTTGTCAATAGCTCATGCTGGTCATTAATCATTTTCCTTTTCAGGGCTAGTGTTTCAAAGACAATCTTGTAATTTTTCTTTGCAATTGAAATGTTTTACATTGTAGTTTATACATAAAAAAACTGACAAATAAAAAGAAAAGTAAAACCTCAGATTTATTTCTTTTAATGACAATGCTTTAAGTATCACACTGACAAAAGTTACTTTTCTGCAATGTACATTATACATGTACTAAATAGATCAAATAGCCGGATCAGAGACAACAACTTGACAGGGACAAACACGAGTTTTACTCTCAAGGAACCAAATAAGACTAGTAAGAAAAACTTCTTTGACAAATATAATTATATCAAGATAATTTAAACTTATGCCTTCAATTTAAAGCTCCCATAAAACCCCTAAAAATTTCAACGCTTTATGATTTACTTGGGGTGCTCCCTCTAAAAAAGAAGAAGAGAAAGAAAGTCCAATCAAAAGAAAAGAAAAGAAGTCCTGATCATTTCAGTTGAAAAAAAATTTTCACACCCAGTCTTAACGAGCTAGATGCTCTAAATTTGACTTTGACCAAGACCAATTTTTTCTTTTTTTCTTATCTTAAAATCAACAACAAAAAATCTAATACCTTGGATATAACGATGTTTTAGCCAGACATTATATTCTCATTGAATAAGAGGTCTTGTGGGATGCAAGGTTGTCTTAAAATGACAAAAGAACACATTGTATTCTGAGGGAAAACATGATAAATCAGATCAATTTCAAGGGACAAAACCATAAAATGCAGATTGTTTAAGTCAATGAGTATCTTGTGCCGCATCCATCACCAAGCCTTCCTTAATCCAGGAGTAGGCCTCACTAGCTATCTTGCACTCGTCCTATCACCCTTCCACTGAAGCGCACATACACACAAATCCATAAACATACTTAACAAGCATACACTGACATCTGTATCGCAACATAGACAAAGGCCTTCAAGTAGTATAGACTTGCAAGTGTTAAAACGTGTAAAGTGTATTAATTACTTCCTGTTTGATTTAATATTGTTTGTCTTCTGAAGCCGAAGAAGGGGCTTACTTCCTTTGTTGAAATTGAGATTAGTAAAATTTGAAAACGGTTTGATTCAAGGTTTTTAAATTGAGTCAAAGAGGAAAACAAAGCAGGGCTCGATCATGTATCCCTTATGGAACTTGAGGTTTCAATGGGTCTGAGCCTGTTGAATTTGATGATCACTGTACCTCAAAGGCAATTATGATAACATAACAAGGGCGGTAAGCAATTAAGTAACAAAAATTTAACAATTAAATTTACAAAAATTCAACAAAGATAGTATAACATTTACAGATTTCAAAAAGTTACTGATTCAATGATTGTTAGGCATGTGGAATGTTTGAAAAAACTTTTTATATGACTGCAATCCTTCATATGTCAATTCTTGAAACTACCATACACTTTGAAAACAAAATATGACTAGTAAAAGTGACAGAGATAAGTTTTTAAGGTAAATTTCTAATGCAGAAATTCTACAATCTCGTTTTCCGTCTTTTCATCTCTTGGATATATTTGAACAGCAGTACATCTTGGTTTTTGAGTGAAAATGGAAACTGAAAGAAAAAAAAAACGCATGGATGATGGAACGTACAAATCAGTGCACCAATATGTACGTGTATGTAAAAAAAAACACCTTCATTTTATTGTTTCTCTCCATTTATTTGCTGGACAGGGTATAAAAATAATAAGGGCTTGTTTTTTCTATGATAAAATTTTTCAGTTAGTTGCATAAGCAGTATCATGACTGCAAGAAAGTTATCAGGAACAAAAAAATTTTTTTAAAGTAGCCAGAATCTCCTGAGAGCTAGAGAGCTTCCATAACCAATTCCTTCATAACATTAACAAATCAAGTTTGCTGTGAATTTGTTATCTATTTAATGTATACCATAATTATGTTGGTAAAGACATTCTTTTGGGCTAAGCCTCCCAAAAATGTCTCGTTGTCTTTCTCCAATTTTCTTTCTGCAAAATACATTGGGCTTCCTACTAAAACATAATAAAGGACTGTTTTGACAGTTTTAAAGCCTTAACAATCACTGTAGATACATATTCTCTTATGACTTTAAAATTTATTCATAGAGATCGCCTGTATCCACAAATGTACATTTGTCTAGCATCCAGGGTGATGAAACACCATTGAAATGTCCATTTCTTTTTCTTTATATTTTAAATCGACAAAAGTTGCAATAACTTTCCACAAAATTTAGATAATTCTTTGAAACTTTTCACGTTTAGAGGCTAAGAAAAATGTCTTGTTTAAAACAACAATGCCTTTGTAAGTAAAAGTTGCAACATCCGACTCATTTTCCCTGGAGGTGAGAAATTTATTCATAGAGATAAACTGTTTCCATGAGCATAAATTTATTTATGAGTGTACATTTAATCATAGAGATAGCCTGAATCCATGAGTGTACATTTATCCATAGAAATAGCCTGTATCCATGAATGTACATTTATTCATAGAGATAGGCTGTATCCAATGAGTGTTTATTTATTCATAGAGATAGCTTGTATCCATGAGTGTACATTTATCCATAGAGATAGGCTGTATCCAATGAGTGTTTATTTATTCATCAAGATAGCTTGTATCCATGAGTGTAATCTCTTTCCATCAGACAAATCTAATCAGATTTTCTTGAGCTTAGAAAGTTTCAAAAAGGACAATGACACTGTGCTTTTTCAACAGGTTTCAATCAAAGGGAAAGGTTCAATAGTGGACTGATAAAAAAAGAGATAGAGAGAGAGAGAGGGGGGAGAGAGAGGGGAGAGAGAGAGGGGGAGAGAGAGAGAGCGAGAGAGAAAGGGCGAGAGAGAGCGGGAGAGAGAGAGAGATGACCCGACTCATGCCTTGAGTTCTGTAATTTAAATCTTGCAACTTCAGGTAAAGAGCAGTATTCAATTGGATGTACAAAGTCGTGTATAAAGTACTACTACTACTACTACTACTACTACTATTACTACTACTACCACTACTACTCCTACTCCTATTACTACTACTACTAATAACAACTACATATATTAGCACAATTATTATTCTATAACGCTGTAGTGATGTTGTGACCATATATACAAAATAATAGGTATACACATTATACTATTAATTGAAATACCACGACTAAGCTAAGCACC
>BMAT01010144.1:57892-78735 GCA_019649035.1 Elysia marginata | reverse complement strand
TTTTTTTTTTTTTCAAAAGAATTTTGAGAGGGTGGCACCACTATAGCAGAGGTCAACTTTATTTATCTTTTTCGTACGTCGCTATTTGTATTTAAATGATACGTCGTATACCATATTTGGGCCAGACATTGCACCACCACCACCACTTCTAGTACAACAAGTGGTACTGCTACTGCTACCACTAATAATACTACCGCAACAACTACTATTGCTGCCTACACCACTACTAACACTGCCTCTACTACTACTGCGATCATTACTACTACCACTACTACTGCTACCACTACTACAACTCCACTACTACCGCTACTACCAAAACCACCACTAATACTACCATGACTACTACTACTACTACTACTGTTACCAAAACTACTACTAGTACTACTACTGCTGCTGCTCCTCCTACTACCGCTACCGCTATTACTACCATTACTACTACTACTACTTCTGCTACTAGTACAACTCCTACCTTTATCGCTGCTATTACTATTACTACTACTTTGACTACCGCTTCTACTACTACTACTGTTACTAGTACCACCACTACTTCTATTGTTACCACTGCTACTACTTTATGTACTACTACTACTACTACTACTACTACTACTTCTGCTACCAGCACCAGTACTACTGCTACCACTACTACTACTGCTGTGTTTAGACTCAAAGCAAAGATTCATCTGAGGCTCTTGCTCTAGGTTATGCACAAAACAGATTTAATTTGGAAGTTCCTTCCTATCAATGGAACCTATGACTGGTTGCATAACCTGGACTAGATATTTAGAGATATGAGAACTCTTTAATTTTATTGAAAAAAAAAACAAGATCTAGACCAAGTACAAGTACTGGTATTGAAAACTAGATTCTGAAATTAGAGCCAGCCAAGTTTCTTGGGGAGTGGAAGGGGCAGCAAAGTCAAAAAGAAAAGACAAGAGGGAGAAAGAGAGAGAGAATCTTTATTTTTTAGGCATGCCAGTACAACAGGAAGGAAAGGGAAAGCGAGAGGAGCAGCGGGAGGGATTGTGGTAGTGATAGGGAAAGGAGACACCGGAGAAGAAAGGATTTATAACTTAGTGCATAGTGCATATATATAGCCTGCCTAGCAACCATGGCCTGGCGATCCTGAGCTGTGATGTTGTTATCCTACTGCACTAAAACTGCTCCAATTTCTTTTTTTATCGATGGATTTTCAAGAAATTTTCAGATAAACTTTTTCAAAACATTACTTAGTATATTTTATCCTAAAGCTGGAAATTTACTAGGTCTAGGCTAGTCCCACCACCTGCTGTAGATCTAGCAATGAGATTGTATCTAGATGTATAGGATTAAGAAGGACAAGAATCCACAACAAAATTTCTAAAAACTAACTATTATAATTTTAAGACTTAGAGACAATTATTTTTAAATTGCATGAGCTGTTCCTCCTATGTTGTCTTTTACAAAACAAAACAAAAGAGTTTCAATACTTTGACCTCTTCTACAGCTCCACTGCGGGTCAGGTTGGCTGCCAGCATCTCAAGCAGGTGACACTGAACCTAGGTGAAAGAGGAAATTCTAATTTCACAGATGTCAGGCTAAGGCTTGAAGCATATTTAAGGGCTTTAAGCAACATACAAACTTCATTACCCATAAGACTTTTTTCTATGATTTTTTTTTATAAAAAATAAAAAGGATATGTTAGTGTTTCTGGACTACTTTGAAGCCTTTAAAACCTATCAATTTGCCAAGCACCTGTGCAATCAGCAGACCCCTGACTTACTTCTTTTCTACTACTCACACATGATTACTTAACTTCTAGGCATAGAAATAACTATTCTTGGTGTTGTGTTGACCATTAAAGGGTAGAAAAAAAATTTGTGACAGGATAAGTGTTAGATCGTAATGGTAGAGACTTGGGGCAAGCAAAAAGCATAATAGGTTCATAAAACAAGTGAGTGCGCAACAGGCTTCGCCTATGCTGCCTATCATGCTTACAGTTTCTTGAAGCCTCAACTTGTTTGCGTCGAAAGAAAATTTGCTGTTGAGAAATATGAGAAAAGATTTCATATAATGTAAAACTGCACTGCCTCTAATTTTCTTAACAGAATTAAGTGAGCAAAAACTGATAATCCTATAAAGTATGTCCATCTCCACCCTCCTAGTATTTCCGTTCAATTAGATCAATTTACTTCTGAAGTATTACGACAAAATGCAGTGTTAACAACAATGACTTTTCATGCCTATTTTAGCAAAGACAGACTTCCAAGTGTCTCAGAACTTGGTTTACTTTGTAGAGAAGGTTTTGAGTTCATTCCTACAGTACATTGTCTACAAAACAAAAGAAGCTAAAAAAAATGCCAATGACTTGTGCATAAAAAATTTGTTTAAAATCAATCTTTCTTTTTCTAAAGCTAATAGACCTGTAGATTTTTTAAAGGCATAATAAACTATCTTCTAAACTTCACATATTTGGATACAAATATCTTTACTTTCTTTCAAACATTTGTAATGAATTAAACGAATGTTGACACTTCAAGGTCAAGTTCACAACTATGTCCGCAGATTGAATAGAAAATAAGAAAAAAATGTCTTCATAATTTTTGTTCATAGAAACTGTGTGTTGGTTTGATAGGTTCCCATTTCATGTTCACTGTGCTCCAGAGCATTTTCAAAACCATCCATATACACCTAAAACAACTCTGACACTTGATACCATTTGGATGCCAAACTAAAACATTAACACTATTGTTATCTGTAGCTTTTTATGCTCATAAGCAAGTACAAGTTAAAAAAAATTAATCTCAAGTTCATCTCTTTACAACCCTTAAACTTAATGTTTTTAGTTGTACGCCAAATCAGGAAACGCAAAATTGGAACTATTTAGAACTTGGCTAAAAAATTAGGGATAGGAGTTTTTTCTAAAGAAAGTATTCTTACTCTTTGAAATGGGGAAAAAACTGCAGATATCATTGTCAAAATGACATGTTGGTGGCAGAATATTTGCAAAGTATACATATAAAAAGCTTAAATCTATGAAAAAATGAAGACACAGACAGTGAATTAAAACCTTTCTTAGGCTTAGGCAAAGTTTTCTTTCATCTCAAATAAGGAAGTATACTAGGGAAAGAATACTTCCGAAGTCTACTGGACAAGCTGTGAACTTCATTTCATTCCTGGTGGCTAATATTTGCTCTAATGGGTAATCTAGCAGATGCCTGCAAGACAGTCATCAGACATGGTGCAAACATTACCGTCCTTTCAACAAAAAAGGGTGCTGCTTTTGTTTGTCTTGCAAGTTTGTTGTTGAGTGTAGACCAATAGACAGCAAGCGTGTATAAAAGAGTGGCTAAAATCTTAAAATTACATTTTCTCTCAACTATTAGCATTCTTGGGAAGCTTAGGGAATGTAAAACTCATCAAAGAAGGAGGTATCATATTTTTATTACCTATCAATGTAAAGGTGAGCAGCAAGTCAGTTGCCTTTACGTGGCAGAAGGGCTTGCATGTCTCCTTCAGGCCAGACTAAAATCACACCACCTCCTCCTTTTTCAACCCCCCCTCTCTCTCTCATCAATTTAACCAGGTGAAGGAATGGTCATTGATTGGTTGAAAAAGATAGAAAGAGGTCGAAGTGTTGCAGACAAGGAGAAAGTACCGGTATTTCTCACCTGTGCAGTATCAAGGGAAATAAAGCAGCTGCTTTTTGCCAATCCTCTAAGCAGGGCAGGTCTGTTTCATCATTTTGTTGCAGTGACTTATTTTCTGTCAACCTGTTGATTTGACAGAGGTGTTATGAAACCAAATGAATTGAAATTAAAAATTTTTTAAACATGCTGAGCCTGAAAGGAAATATGTATGACAATTAAAATATACCCCATTTGAATAAAGCATAGTTAAAACCAACGTGGAGGTGAGACTGAAGTTAAATAGGAAATACAGTGGAACCCCTCAATAAAGACCTTGTAAAATGTTGCTGAAAACTGGTTTTATAAGAGGGGGGTCTTAGCTCAGGGGTTAAATTACTATAACCATATAAGCAGACGTCTTCAAAATTAAAGTCACATAAGAGGGGTAGTCTTTAGTAAAGGGGTCTTAATTGACTGTAGTCTTTTGATTAAGAAATAAAAAGTCAGTTTCATATGTCTCACATTAAAGTGATATGAAGTATTAACCTAAGGTGAAGCTTCCAGTCTACTCAGATTCAAAACTATGATTTATCTTAATGTATCGTAAGAATTAAAATTTAGTCGACCTAAGTCTTGAACATTTAAAACTTCTTTATGGATGGTATGAAACAAACAAAAAAAACCCAACAATATTTGCATCAAAGCAAACAAGTCTGGTAAGAAACAAAAAACATTTTACACACAAGAAACATAAACTTTCAGGTTGTTCTAGGCACGCAATCGGGAAAAGGGGTATCTCTGCCCAGCCTGTTCACACAAGGAAGAGTATTTGAGCACCTGGGCCTTCCCAATGACTACACCTGAGCCAACCACCTTTTGGACTAAAAAAACTTAGGATAGAAAGAAGTAAAACCACTAATAAAAACTGAAAAACACCCTCTCAATGAGCCAAACAGCGACCTTAATGAATTACGTCACTTGACACGCAGAGCCGAAGGCCTAAGGCTGAAACAGAGGCAGAGCGTACAATCGAAGAAAAATGGCGCAAATATCTAGCCTAATACAGACTCTAGATCAACATATCTCCTAATCCTTTATCTAAACCTATATCTAGACTATCCAAATGGATTTCTAGATATGAGGCAAATCTTAGACAATTCTGAAAAATTGGTAGGCAGAAGTGTATAAAATGTGACCTTTCTGAAAAAACGAATTCATGTGTGTAGAGCATGCTTACTTCAAACTTATGCTTTTAATGACAGCAAAAGTTACATCTAGCCTAAAGAGATCAAAACTATAAGTTATTCTTGATTTAGATTTTTTGCACCTTGTAGCTCCGGCTAGGGAGTGAAAGAGAGAAAAATTACAGACAGCGCCAGAATATAGACTTACAGCATAGGGTTTAGCACTGTTACAAGACTGATACCTGCAAATAAAATTAAGAGCCTAACTTTCAATAAGCATTTTATTCTCAAGAAAAAATAGTACAAAAAGTAAATCTTTAAGATATGAGAAGACAAAGATTTCCCCCCACCCCCCCATTTTTTTTTCATAGCATCCTCACCCTTTGAGCCACAGATCCGTAGCTTCCATTTTAATCTTCAATGTTGAAAAAGCTTCACTGGATGTCCCTGTAATGCCAACTTTTGCCTTGATAGAGTTATGAACCTTAAAAACACCATGTAAAATTTTCAAAGTTGATGGTTTTTGTTTCAAATAGCATTTTATACCAGTTAAAAATTGTTTCAAATAGCATCTTGTACCAGTTAAAATATAGAAAACAAAATCGCAATGGAACACACAAAGACCTGAATTGATAGAATATTAAATTTGGTGTTTTGTCAAGCAATTTGGTTTTGAGGATATTCTGATTTCTTAACCTTTTTTTAAAATTAATTTGTTTATGCTACTCTCTAAGTTGCTACACTTGTGTTTGCCACATGTCTGATTAAGATTATTTTACTTTTAGTGTTTCCTCAGCTTTTTGATAGGCTATATCATTCTCATTCTTCTTGTTCTTCTTATTATTATTATAATTACTATCATTAATATTAGTAACATTATCATTACCATTGGGCAACATTTATTTTGCTGAGTTTTTCATTTTTGGTAGACCTCTTGATAATCAAAGATATTACACTTGTTGTAGCAACACTACTTTAATGAGTTCACTGAAAGTACAATTAAAGTTGTGACTAAAAAAGCTATAATTGAAACGTTAAGCACAATTAATGTTGACAAGAATAAGAAACATGAAGAAATTAAAAACAAAAAAGTGCATTGAAAAGCTGAAAACTCGAACACATACATTTGATTAGCTCATAGTATTTATCAATACAACAGCACATTATAGATTACTTACCAGAAATGATGTAAAAACAAAAGGATGCATCCAGAGAGAATCTAAAGCTGTGGCTGGTATTGTAGGGTGAGCTCTTACAAGCCTTTCTGTACCCTTCAAACAAAAGAAGTAAAGATAAAAATGACAAGTTCATATACATATACAATCGAAAACATTTATAAAAAGCCCTGATATAAAAGGGATAAGGTTTTATCTGGACTTTCATACATCCCTGTTCTTTCCTCCTCTTTATTTGTATTAAAAAATATCTGTTATAACAGGGATTGCCAGACAGGCTCTTGCAGCACACGCAGGCTTGAGGCAAGCCTCGAGATAATACAAACACCTCCACCTGGCCACTTCTCTCTCATCTAGGGGACATAAGGGGACATTTATAGATCCAACGTTTTTCACAAAAAATATCTCATTATCCCCTTATTACTGAAACTGAAATTAAATGTGTCAAACTGACTTCAGTCTCAACCTCTCAGGATAGCAACTTTCCCTTTTGCGTCTCTATTTCCATGTTCAAAGATAATTACTTGCTCATCCCACTCTCTTCCCTTTTCAACCTGAGACTCTCTCTCTCATGCCCTTTCCTTGATAGTCATGTTCCTCTCTCTGCCTATGTCTTTAAACTAAAATACCTGCTCCTCTCTCTCTTCATTGGAATTATCAAAGTCTTTATTTTGATCTTTCTTTAATCTTTAGTAGTAGTAGTGGCGGTAGGAGCAGCAGCAGCAGATAGTAGTAGTAAGTAGTAGAGGTAAAGGTAGAAGCAATAGTAGTAGTAGTAGTATAGGTAGTGGCAGGAGTACTAGTGATAGTACGAGTAGTATTGAAGTAGTGTCTGGTTAAATGCACATCAAGTAAATAATAAAAATATGCCAAATGGCTACAACTGATTTTTATCATATACAACCAGTATATCCTAAACGCACAATAAAAATTACATTTTAGGTGAGGATGGAGGGTAAAAGGTGGGCACAGGACTGTGGGGTGGAGTTGGAGCACAAAAATTGTGTGATGCAACATACTCCTCGCCTGTACCATATTGTCAAAGGAACTGTTGTAGGCTAGCCAATAGCCAACACAGGGCTGTGGGGTGGGGTCTGAGCACAACAAGTGTGATAATGCATCATACTCCTTGCCTGTACCATACTGACAAAGGAACTGCTGTAGGCTAGCCAATAGCATATGGAACATTCACCCCCCCCCCCCATTTCCTTGGTTTCCCCCTTTGATAAAGGACTCATTGTATGGTTGCAGTGCGATATTGCTATTTACATAGATCTCTACACTAGGCTACAAGACATGCAGCAGTCAAAATTTTGATACTCTAGTTTAGACATTATCTGTTTGTGTGGTCAAGGGAAACAACTCGCATATTAATTATTGCGCTCTGAACGGAGTAACTTAAACTAGTGCTTTTTACTACTCTTTATAAATGCATCCATCTCCTAAACACTCGCTATTTGCGCTTCCCTATTACGGCTCATTTAACCGGATACTATTGTAGTAGTAGTAGTAGTATTGGTAGCTGTAGGAGTGGTAATATTAGCTGTGGCAGTAGTAGTAGAAGTAGAAATGAGTAGGTGTTAAAGGCTAAACAAACAGGAAATCGGGCGACACTGGATAGGCCTTCTCGACTGAGTGAGCCCTTTTTTTCTATGTAAATGAATGGTTTGAAATAGGCACATGACATAAGGGATAGGTTAAATCAAACCTATTTTGAAATATTTTCTCATCATATCAAATATTATATCCTCCAGCAGATAAAATCTTTTACTCAACCTGTCTAAGCTGCAATAAGGTGTGTGAGACATGACTATATAAATTCATGTACTAATATTAATGAGGATGTGTAACAGTCCAAGCCTTTTATTTCACATTCCCTTTTAAAATTCAATGTCGATTAACTTTTAAGATAGTAAAAAGGAACATTTCTATAAATCATGAAATGTGCATGGTTCGTTCAGAATGTAAAATTCATATCAAAACTGATAAGATGATTAAAGAGAACACAATATCGACAAGTACAATGTCTATTTTGAAATAGTTACTCTACCTGGAGAATGTATCCAGTTGCTTTCAAAGAAAGATAAGCTCCTTTGTTTTGAGATGACTGCTGAAAAAAAATTATACAAATTTATCAAATCTTGGTGATAAGGCAAAATAATCACTTTATGTAATTTGGTTAGTTGCTTCCAATGCTGTGGATTTAACAGCTTTAGAAAATAACAAAAGAAAAAATTAATTGAAATATATTTGCCTCTGTATAACAAACAAGTAGGCCCTATTTGAAAGCAATGAAATAAGCTATAAAATTTTTGTGGCCGTGTCAGAAGGGATGTCTAAAAAGTAGAGAGAAAATGGTCATAACTATTGCACCAAACCATATTTTTTCATCAACTTAAATTTGAAAGCAATATCATTCCTTTAGAAGCAAAGATGTACATTCTAACAAACACAATGGATTTTAAGATAGGGACCCCCGTCAGACACTGGATAATCTGATAATCAAGGCTTCTATGCCAACTTATGCATAAAAGAAAGGAATCCATCGCAAATTAATTATGAAATTGTTGAGACCTATCATCAGAATGCTATTAGTGTTCTGGTTTGAAAAATGACCGTCGAACATTAAAGGCTTGAAAAAAAACCAATGTCTCCTTGCTTCGCAGCATAACAAATGAGAAGAATGTTTCTTGGCATTCAAACTGATGGCAACAGTTTCTTTTACTCATTCTTTTTGAAATTTTGCCACAAGGGCATTGTGTTAAATACTCAATATTTTATAGCACTCGACAGACTGAAAATGCAGTTAGCAAAAATTCTGTAAACCCCTGAAAAAAAGGCGCTATTTGTCAATATAACAAAACTGATTCCCCCTTAGAGCAAAGCTCTTCCTCATTTTCCTTACATTCCAGGCTTGGCACCCTCTGGTTTTTACTTCTTTGGACCCTTAACCTACAAAATGGCGGCTGACTAAATTGGCCTATAGACAGGAATTTTGTTTTAGCTCTAAAGCTAAGTAGAATTATGGCACAAAAATTAGTATGATATGTTTCTAAGGTCAAGGCACAATTATGGTAGCAAGAAGTTTGCTTCTGATGGGGACATCATTAAGGACGTTTAAGAATAGTTTTCTAGACTTGACTAACTATTTTATAGGTTAGGTATCTATTCACTCCTCACAGCTGGCAAAATATTTATCTTCACGTGATACACTGAAAAGTTACCAAAAAGTAGGTCTTGATAATGTGAGTTTTACAAGTGAATCATAATTAAACTTTAGGAGTTATGACCATTTTCTGTATACTTTTGGGACAGACATCATACATTTATGAAAAGAATAGGAAAAACATAACATTAGGATCGACATTGAAGATGACGATAAACAACAGTAAAAATGTTAATAGGAAAGCTTTAAAAAATAAGACAAGTAGATTTGTGTGTCATTATAAACACCATTTTTTAATAAAAATATACTCCTTAAGAGGTTGAATGCCATAATCATCCACTTTTAATGTCCATAATCTTATGTGTTTAGTTCAAGTTCAAATAATTTTATTGTACTCATAAGGCTCATTGTTTTGGTTTAACAGCATGAAATACAGGAGACACATAGGTACATTCACAGGTAAACAAACATCACTTAATTTCACACTGTCACTTACACTAGCTACCAAACAATTTCAACATTAATTTATAGACATACAAGGAAAATAGATAGATACGCAAGCAAACATAGAAAATTTATTAATCATCTTTTTTACCAATCTCCCTCTTCTTTCAAATCCCATTTAAAGTACTCACTGTGAAATAGTCAATGATTTTTAATGCTGTGAGAACCAGTTTTGATTCAAAGTCTTGTTGCAGTGAGTCACAGAATAAAAGTTGAGATGGTAGCTCTAACACATATCTGCATGGATGAGACGGCAAAGGATTTAACTCATTGACCAATTAGAACTGCTAATTCGTTTACAAGCTGTCCACATTGAACATGACCTAAGATTTTTAATTCCCAGAAATGAAGCCAAAGGCACATTTTGTGAACATGGCCTCAAGATTTTTTATTCCCAGAAATGAAGCCGAAGGCACTTTTTGATGGACTCGGTTTTTTATTGTTAGCTGGTGCATGATTCCCTGGTTCGTGCCAAGGATAAAACAAAGTTGCATGTCAATTGATTAAAAAATATACACTCCAGTTCAGATATTCTAAACAAAATTTCACTTTGAATTATCCAAAAATCGAATTATCAGTATAAATCATAAAAGGAGAAGTCAATCTGTAATCCGAATATAGTTTGAATAAAACAAAATTTCCACTTATCCAGGCTTGAATTAGGACTAGACTGCATACTAAATAAAAGAAAGTTAAAAAATTAACAATTTAGTCTAAAGGCTTTCATAATGGGCCAAACACTTAAGGTACAAGTATCTTCTTTTTTTACCCTTGACAACTGATAGTGTTAATATTTTCTTATAATTGTGTCAAAACTCAAAGGTTACTTTTAATTGTAAAGATACTATAAAACCATACCTTTAGAAGCTGCTCGGTTATGGACTTCACAACTAAGTTCTTTGGAAAAGCGAACGATTAATGTTGACCGCCTTTAGGCAATGAAGTTGCCTTAAAAATAATACCAATGTAAGTGGCTAATTGAAGTAAAAAGGGTTTGCTATATCCAGATTAAAAAGTTCCAAAAAATTGAAGACATAATTTGAGGAAACATCTAAATGAGCTACAGGCGTGTGTCGTTTTTAACATACTTGATCTTCGTAAATGCTGTCATGAGCATTCCAATCAAAAATCTTTGCAAAAATAATTGATTAAGACCACAGTTTAAGAGGCCATAAAAAATTAAGGAGCTAACTGTAGATAGAACAGGTTACACCGAATAGAAATATCCTAAACTCAAAATGTTCCATACAACTGTTTAAACTAATAGCTTATGTTCAAAACCCGTCTTTAAACCCAACATGTTCCATACCCGTCTTTAACCTCAAAATGTCATATGTTCTATACCCATATTTAAACCCATATGTTTTATATCCATAGGCCTACCCACCCTAAAATCTTAAAAGTTCAGCAACTTGTAGAGCTAGAGTCATCATTTCTTTAACATCATTAAACAATCCAGCAGTGAAACTAGCTGGAGTATCAAAATTTCCATCCTGAGTATTCTTTACATTTGAAACCGTGAAATATGCTGCATGCTGAGCTTATATTTCATAAAATAGTAAGGGGGTAGTAAGAGATTATGAAACATGTTTTACAAAAAAGATTTACAGATACAAGAAATAGATAGAGAAGGGAGATGAACAGCTTAAAAATCATTGATATGAATGATGTAAAAAGTAAAAAAAAAGCAGTCGAGAATACATAATTAGAGATACAGAGGAAAATAATTGGTAAAAAGGGGAGAAATAAACAGAGGATGCTAAAGTTGAGGGAAGAAGAAAAAGAGGGAAAGAAGAGATATAATATTGTAGCTGCATATTAGTAGGGCTGGGCAAATACAATCACATATATCAAGATATCAAGGGTTCAAAATCAAAATATGGTCTTCATCATCCATCAGTCATCTACTGGCCCAGTATATTGCCCTAGGCTGATCTTAACTATTCATACTGTAGACCATTGACTGCAACTGCAAGAACCGGTGCCAGTCTGTGGCAAGTGTCTTTCTCATGTCTAGACGCTGGCTCGTTTGATCAGGAAAAGTTGACAGGGGAACTTGCAGATGGCAGGTAGCTATCGTCACCTCAAGAATGCTGCTGTTTTCGCGTTTCTCCATGCCTTGCCCTCAATCAACTATTGAGGTCTAGAAATTTCAGTATCATGTCAACATTTAAGGTATCTGCCTTAAACTTGTTCAAGTAAAAACATCAAGGAAAGTGGTATATTTTGCATCCGTGTCCCCTGGACTAATAGACCAATTTAGCACAAACAATTTTTTCATGTATCAGTATGTGGTAAATAAACACTCAGCATAAAGAAGTAAAAATAACGTAAATTTCAAGAGCAATGAGCAAACACAAAACTTGGGATAGTTTTTTTGTTATGACTCAAAATGATAAAAATCAGCAGTGATGATATGAGACAGAGAATTGAAAATGAAGATTTATCAGCTTTGCCTTACCTGATGATCTGATTTGTATTGGCTCCAGAGCATTGAAGAATCTCAACAAGAAAAGTCTCTTTGTTTTCATCATACTCAGACAAGTTACCAAGCAATGCCTGGTGAAAAGAATAATTTTTAAAGTTTTTGAACCAACACATAGTTATGATTTTAAACCCCATTGTATACTTTACAGGTGAAAAGCTTTGAAAATTCTATGCAAGGATATCAGTTCATTTGTTAGCTATTGAAATGATAATATTCTGTTAAAGGAAGTACAATTCTTTTTTCCCTTTCATCAGGGGTTTAATTCAATTATTATGGATGAATTTTAATCTAAATGTCATATCGATGGCAGGCACATCAACCTCTGATTTTAATATAGGAAAAGAAACCACATCAGAGGTTTGATGTGCCTGCCATCGATATGAAACTGTTAGCTTTTTGGAGCAAAAAGAAAAAATAAAGAAGTAAAACAAAAAGAAACTAAAAACGATTTGCAAGCTAGATACAAAGTATCAATTTTCGATTGGATAAAAAAAGAAAGATGGAGTGTCTATAGTTTGTCATACCCTTAGTAACTGGATAAAATCAGCTGATTTCAGGTCACTGTTTCCAGAATCATAGCCAACACTACAGGATGAAACATGAAAAAATGAAAAATAGTGCTTTCTTTATCAAGTCAAGCTTAACAGCTCGCAAATCTTCCACTGCTGACTAAACAAACGTATCCATGGGTGGGAGCCTGCAGGCTGCTCAATTTTTTACCCCCCAATCTTAAATAGCCTGCACGCCTCACAAACTCAAGATTCAATTTTATTGTCACTTTGTAATCTACATATATCTTTTATATTTAGTATGAATACATCATTCCCTGTACCTACAAGATGAGTGATAATCTAATTCATTAGATGTTAACATTTTTACCGAGCACTACCAGTGTATTTACTACAATATCGTTGATCACAAACATCAGAGATTTTTCAGAAACTGACCTTCACACTACCATCCCTCCCCTTCCACATGATTATTACTCATCTTGAAATTATTGAAAGAAATCGTAATTGTATGTACCAGTCTCACTCTCTAGCATGCTTAAACTACTTCGGAGGCAGATAGAGAGAGAGAGAGAGAGTTACAATCTTATATACTAAACAGGAAAAAGAGAAAGAAATGAGATTGAAAAGATGGGTATTGTCTTGAGAGGTTGAGAATAAAATTTCAATTCGATAAGTACATGTAATAGTTTCATTTTAAATAATTAGGGCATTAAGATATTTTTCCCTGGAAAAGATTGGTGCTATCTACATATTGAAAACTTTGATTTCACAGAGAGAGACCCAGCGTCTACGTAGAAACAATAGGAGGAGAAAGTTACTGACAATTGTTTATGTTTTTGTTGTTGAAGTGAGCTTAGTGCCCAAATTTGAGAGCACACTTTATGATTATCCAGGAAGAGTGAGGGTAGAGGGCCTCAGTTTACTGTCGTAGTATGATAGTCCTAGCCTTGAGATTTTTAAATACTCCCTAAGAGCTCACTGCTTGTGCAACTCATTAAGGCGGTCAAATGAATAGAATTGACATACATGTACATTTAATTATGCCAGAAATAGCAGTTGTGAGTTGTTGTTCTATCTTATCAGCCTTGTACTGTTTTTATTTTGAAAGCACAGAAACTTGTGGGGACACTGGGCAAGTAAAAATACATGTGCCAGTACTGACTACATTGTACAGGTACTTAGCTGGGGCCTATTTAATACATGTGCACAGGGGCAATGACCTGATGACTGAAAAAAAACAACAATGACCTACCTATGTTGCCGGCATTCAGACCCGGATTTTACTGATGCCTATTGAGTAAAACTTGGCATAGATAGTCTGCATGAACGGAAACGACCACCACTCGCCAAAATTGAAACAGAAAAGATGGAAGCATGAAGCGGAAATGTTCAGCTTGTCAAGGAATTTAAGGAACGAATAATGTACCAAATTCAAGCCCTTTTCCAAGGCTTTTTCCCAAAACCTAAAATTCAAATAATTTTCTAGGAACAGGATTCACGAATTGCGCAGAAACACTGCTTTCAGTTTGATTGAATATACTCATCTGTACCAGTCTTCTTTTCACCTGACCGGCCGGGTCTACACATGCGCTAGGCCTCTTCCCCGATCAATGACTGGCTCTCACAGTTCTACCTTCGATAATTCTGCTTCGATTTTCCCAAACTAACCTTCATGGAAGGGTAAATAAATCTACATGGCTGCTGAGTTTTAATGAAAATAACAAGGAAATAAATCATTGGCTTGAACCAAACTTGGGGAAATCATGGTTAGCGACAACAAATTTTTTTCTAGTCTTCAGACCCGCACATGATTTTTACCCCAAATGACATTAGGCCGGCACGCCATGTCCTGAAATCTAGATTGGCTGGCATGCCGCCACACATCCACCCATGCTTACCATTTAACCCCTTCGTGACATATAACATACAGTGTATGTTGAACGTCCCATTTGTTGTGCCAAGATGCAGACACAACGCATGTTGTACGTCCTCAAACCAGCCGGTTTTGCCGTTCCCTATGACGCTTAGTCCTACAATGTACGTTGTGTTTTGCACCTCGTAAGAGGAATATTTAACGAGTTATTTGAAATCTGACAATATAATTGGAATTCAGCAATGTTAAAAATATGCAAATAATCCCTTCTCTAACCAAAAACTGCCTTGTCATAGCGATTGACAGAACCTACGTCACAAAGGGGTTAAAGGAATATAACGTACATATTGCATAACTTTAATAATGAAATTTCAAGATAAAAAACTAAGACAGGTCTTCATTTTTAGAAGTTTTAAGGCATTTCTTTGTTAGTGCTATCTAGATCTACAAATTCTACAGGGAAGGGGGAAAGTAAAGGGATAACTCAGGTAGTACTTAGCATAGAAAGAAAAGTGTTGAGGAGGCATAACAAATTTTTAAATAGATCTCAAAAACAAGCCTGCACTATTTTCTTTTGTCTATATAGATTATATTGAATTAAAGATGAAAAATCTTCCTCATACTTAATTGTGAAGTTTTTCAATAAAAATCAATACAACACCACCACTTCTCATTTCTACTTAGCCATAAAAATATTTTTTTTTCTATTCATGCAAATATTCTGATGCTGATATCAAATGTCCAAAACCAATAGAGTTTTTAAAGAAAGGCAAAACTCAGATGGAGCAGGCCATTAATATTTTTGCTGCAAGTATCAGTCAACTAAGTTGATATGTTATAAACCCTGTTTCCTTCACCCACCAAGACTGAGAGCCTTCCAGCTTTGCTAGGGTCAGTAACACTGTCTTGCAAAAAGGAAGCAGATTAGATGATTGCTTCAAAAATATACGGCTGGTTTTCATCAAGTAGGACAACCTACAGAAATAAATAAAAAAGTGCAAAACTCACAAAAATATTGAGCCATTGTGACACTAGTGTTAAAAAAAAAGTTCAACAAACAAGATTAGCTGTAAAAGATATACAAAGCTTAACTACATTGAGTATGAAATGAACCAGATTTATTCATTTGTGTTCTTTCAAATTTTTTTGTAATAGTTGGCTGCTCCAGAAAAAAACCAAAAAAAAACAAGTTTGTGTCTTCAAATAAATCAGAATTCCAGTTTATGTCAGATAAAAGGCATCCCTGGAAATTATTTTGCTTAAAACAAATGCATTAAGGTTCATGTTTCTTAGATTTTTGGCTCTATCCTATATAATTGGTTCTCCCTTACCTTTCGGTGGCTGACAGTGGATCCAAAGCTGCACTGACAGACCACTCCATTTCCACCCATTCCACCAATGACACCTGAGACAATGCAAAGATCAATGTCATTGAAAACTCAAGAAAATTATCAATTTAAGTCTTGTAAGTAACATTTTTTATTCTTAATCCTTATGCTTAAAAGTTGAGGTTAAAATTTTAAAACAAACTAATTTTAGATCAATACCAGAAATGTTATCAGTAAACCTAATAAAAAAAACCCCATCCGTTACATGCAATTAAGTCAGCTGTGCTATCATTTGAGGCCATTGTTTGGCACAAAACAGAAATAGGCCTACTGCCTTTAACAGATTCAGACCATAGACAATTTATTTGATATGATTGATTGATTGAAGGGTATTTTTACAAGCCCAATTCCACTTCAAAGGTGCTCTCAGGGCTTGGGTCCCAATGACAATTTACGGGCTGCCACCCAGAGACTAGCGGGGATACCATGACTTAGCCTCAGCCGGTCACATAATTTATTTGATAAGCTTGACAAATTTATACATATAATAATATATAAATGTGTGAAAACAGTATGATATTGAAGGCATCATACATTATCTTATAAAGGGATAAAAATTAAAAATTCGTTATACGTATTTGGAAAATTAACCTTAGGAAGCAGACCCATATTGTTAGGAGAGATGTTATTAATAGAAACAGTCATTAGCCTAGAGTCTCAGAGAGAATGAAGGCTGCAAGACAGGAAAGTTAGACCAAGGCCAAAGAGAGCCTGAACCCATGCAAATGTAGGCTAAGTCTGAAAGGTTAGGCCTGAATGCTGAGAGAGAGAGAGAAATCCACTCTCACTGTGTGAGCTTGAAGAGAAAAGACTGTTGATGGTAAGAAATGACTAGATCTAAAGTGATAAATTAAATGTTCCTAGGTTAAATTGTTCAATCTATTAATTCCGCATTCAAATGAATTTTTATCTTTCTTGATTAATCTAACTAGCAATCATAAGAATAAATCCCCGATATCACCTTTAACGTTAAATACTTCAGCATCTCATTACATAACTGTCATTGAAAATAGAACTCTTGCATAAAATAAAGGATCTAACTTCTTAAGATTCAGATCACATAACGAATAAAATATTATTCAATTAACAAGATTTAAATAATGAATGCTTTTTGTTTCATTATAGGTCAAAATGCTGTAATCAACAGAAATTTGAAAACACTGGATTGACAGACCACACTAGATCTAGGTCTAAAATAAATTTGAAGCCAAATGGTCAACTAAATATGAAAAATAAAGGCTGAACTGCTGCGACATAATATTCTAAAACCCATAGTAAAAGTCTTCAACGTATTTGCCTGAAACGTGATGACAAAACCATAAAGAATCAACCCAATACAGCCAGCCAATAAACTGACTAAAACAATAAAACAACCTATCAAATCCTTCTCACGTGGACTTGAAGAGAAGCTTTAACTATGAATAGTCAACCAGGAGACAACCCTTGAGTGTGAAAGTGAACAGAGAGATCATAGAAGCTGGAACTTAGAAATTACATTTACAATTAGAACAACAATCTAAAATAGGACCTAAGAGCTAAAAAAAGAATTCTCAGTATTACTTATCTTTAAGGAAATCATAATCAAGTTAGTCATAGAAATTCTTGACATATATCTTGAAACTTTGGGAAGTGTAATTTGCCATTATTGTAATATTTTTTATACATTGATATTGGTAGTATTTAGGTTAATTAATGAGAAAAAAAAATTTAACATAACTTACATTTTGAACTTTAAGTAGTGATCTTAGTTCTGTATTGTAAGCAGTGTTAAAAGGAAGATATATCAGTCCCATAAATTTTATCTTATTTATATATTTAAATTTTGTACAATAAAATTTGTGCACAATACTAATTACTTGAGAATAAGAAAAACTCCCATGAAATTGATAATCTTTATTTTCATAATTTGAAACTCCTATTTCCTAAATTATAGTTTTGACTGGTCAAGATTACAAATCCACATACTCAAACTTTTTTAGATTTAATCAAGTACTTGAGAGACCATGCAGATATATAATCTACAATCACGACCTTAAAACAATTAATAAACAAATTTAAGGCTTCTTGACAAAGGCAATCGAAACAAAAATGTTCATAACTGAACAAGTATAAACCACAAAGAAAATCTATATCAACACATATCATTACAAATACTGAATACTGTCAAACAATACTGAAATTAAGTAATGTTTTCCGATTTTGGTATTAAAATTTTCAGCCATTTTGGTACCACCTGGTGTTTTTTGTGCAGTTGCTGCCATCGGTCCTTGCTATACAAGACAAAGGCTTGCCTAACAAGTTTTTTTTCTTTTAAGTGTGATGAATGAGATCCATCTATCTCTATTACGCCTATCCTCTTGCATACAAAATTGACCTGGAAAAACCATGAAGAAGAAATTTGTAACAAATGATGAAGTTGGTTTAGTTTTGGGGAAAAATTAATCTAGCAAACTGTTTTGAGATTAATATCATGGCAAAAGTATGAAGTAGAGAATCACCAAAAAGTAGATTTCAGGGTTCATGCTTTTCAAAGACTAGCAATGCCTGATGCTTTGACGATTTATAAATTTTTAGATGGTGCGAGATTGCTATTGCAATTTACTTTAACCTGTAAAAAAATGCTTGTGGTAAAGCTGCATCAAAATAACACTCTTCAACTAGAGAGCTAGAATTATTTCTTTTTTAAATATATCTATAAAAAATAATAGAACTGATCAGACATTTTTTATTTTATTTCTTTTCAGTTGCATCAAGTTTTTTGCCCTTTGATTCTTTTGCAGGCCTTCAAATAATAAATCTTTTGCATTTAGTTCTGTGACTTTATTTCTATCTAAAGAACGATGGAACAAAAGATGACTTACATTTTTCACAAAGTCTGGCGGCAAAAGATCTTCCTCAGTGACACAAGCACTACCAAGCTCAATTATATCATGCTGGTCAAGTTGCTGCTCTAAGACTGTAAGCCAGTTGCAAGCTATCTCAGCATAGTCCAGGCAAAACCTTGGAGAACAGAGCCAGTGTCAAATAAAAGGTAAAACCAACAGGAAAGGGTCTAGGGTTGTAAAATTAAAAAAAGCCATGGAAATGATAGGCCTACATCATAATAAAACAATCTAAGCATCCACTTTTCTTATATCTCATTCAGATTTAACACTTTTGAAAACAAAATTTTTTTTATCTGTCAACAAAATTATCTCATCCGATTTGAATTTTCCTCAAGATTTTTTTTATCTCCAGAAATAAAAAAAAAAATACATATTTTAGGGTGATCTCAGAAAATGCTTACACCTGTTAAACATTTTATTTTCCCAATAAGTAGGGTCTTCAATGTCTTTCTTATACATCAAAATTTCCTTTCACTTAGATCTACATTATCACTTTTTTCATTTCGATGTTTTACTTGTGGACGAGTGATTATTTCAGTTTCATTAAATGAGCAAAAAGGCGTGTCTTGCTAAGTAATAAATGAAGAAAATGCACTTATTCACCACTAGTGTAATGTCATCCGACTGCTTATCAAAAGTTACAGAAATGACTTAACTGCTAATCAGATCATTAACAATTCCATGCATGGTCATTTAGATATTTTGAGAAAAAAAAAAGCAATTCATTTCTGTAATAAGTAATCCAGTAGAGGTTTAAAAATATATATAATTTCTTTCTTTGTGTTTACCACAAAACCACAACAATTACCTGAAAACATGATCACTACCATTGACAATGTCTAAACAGAGTAGAACAGCTTGCATAAAACTGTAATCTCCGCGGTTCTGCTCCTCCTTCGTGATGAGAGTCACAGTATAGGGAAGGTTCACCAAACAGAGGCACATTATTGGCAGACCAGGATTTGATAGGTCACCACACTTTGTTTTCTGCTAGGAAGACATTCATTTACCGAAAAATTTCTTGGATTGCTTTGAAAGTCAAAGTCAAAGCAGTAATAGAACACCTTTTTTAACTTTTTTTCTTGCTCTTGCAAGAGAGCATACTTATGTCATTCTGAGCAAATTCGCAAATTAAATAGCAAAATATGCTGATAACTATGCAGATAATGAGATATATACACTTAACAAATTTCTACCTTGTAATTTTATGGTAACAACCTGATGAATGTCTTTAACTTATTTTGCAGCTCTAAGGTGTTTAGATACAAAGGTGATTGAGAAGGACTTACACAAATATCTTACAACTACAACTTCATATAACCAAAAACTTCTATAGGCAGCAAAAATATGATTACTGAAGCTTAAAGATATCAGTCCATGAAAAGTAAGCAAAATGGATGCTCTGGAAATTTGTGTTGTAGATGTCTTTTACCTAAAAATTATAGTACAAACTGGAGGCATTTTATTTAATGAAGGAATCAGTTATAAACAAAATTGCACTTGCTTATTTAACACTGATAAAAACCTCCTTTACCACAAATGATTTGATAATAAATTCTTCGTAGAATTTATTTGGATTATTTGTTTTTTTGTAATTTTTTGTGTGGATAAACAGATTTACAAACCCAAAAGTACCAACTAGGTTTATTGTACTAGCTAAAACTGAATGATCTCATGGGGACAAAAAGCATAAAGCTGAAAAAAAAAAAGAATTCAAACTACCTTTTTGTTGAGAATAGCTAAAAGAGTAGAATAAAGCCTTGGTCTGAGGGTAGGAAACTGCTGTAATAAAGTTTGTATGAGCTGCACAACCGGTGTGAACAAGGCTGATGGTAAACTTTGGTCAGGATGCTGTCCTCTTGTCTGCTCTCTCCACTGGGTAACCAAACTTGACATCTGCTCTAATAGTAATGTGCTGATCTAAAGATGGGCAATAAGAATGACAATATTCTAAAAATTCATATTACATTAATTAGTGAAATGATTGTTCTGAAATATGTATGGTTAAATACAGTGCAATATATTTATGATAGATTTTCTTTTCAATGCTCAACTAGCCTTGA